>OVAX01001203.1:0-51086 GCA_900406405.1 Lepidium africanum
TTTAGGATTGATGCATTATGGCCCAAGGGATTAGATGTTCAGAGCGTCAATTAGTCATATAAGATAAGCGCGTCAGTGCCAATTTGAGCGTGTGATCACCAAGGAATTGGATTAGGTTGCGCCTGAACTGAGATTTCATGACCACGGGAGTGGCTTGTTTACCTTAGTATCCTGATTCGTTGCTTTCCTGTTTAGGTTGTTTGATAAAATCAAAACCCAGATTTCAATTTAGTTCATTGACTTCACTTTCCTCACAAGCCCATCTCTCTCTTATTATTTGCACTCGCCATTCACCTTGCTTAGTTTACTCATCCTGTTTTTGCATTTTTACTTAGTTTATGTTTGCAAGTTAGATGTGTTTTTGCCATGCCTGTTTTCTGCTAGATAGTTGCATGCCATATTTGCATTTCTTGCTTGCTTAGTTTCTGCATTTTTAAGTTGATTGTGACAGAATCATTTCCATTTACCATTTTGACTGAATTGGCTTGAACTAGATAGCAATCCATACCCTAAGTGTTAGCAACTCACTTTGGTTTGACAACTTTATATACTATAAAGATTTGATAATTTGGCATAAAAATCTTGTTATCACTGAAGCATGCATGCCTTGCTTCTGGAATTTTGCAATCAAACTTTCACTCCGAGTCTTTGAATTTAAGTAGCACAATCAATTTATTCGATACAATTTCTTATACTCTTGTTTTGTTATTACTTTTGTACTCTCTTTTTAAAAAAAAATTTATTAATTATGTACTTATGTTTTAAGTTTCAACAAATATCTATCGGTACTAAACATGTTAAGTAGTATTTCCGTGTGGAATATTTCATTTTTCAAAAGTTTGGATTAATATACATCAAATACAATTTTAATTACATAATTTAAATAATTGAACAATTTAAAAAATTTCGCGAACTCACCGAGTGAAATAATCTATGCAAATTCAATGAGTCTAACCTAGAATTACCAAAGCATTTTCCAACAATCGTATGCGTCATTAACTAATTCATTATGTATTACTGTAAGAAGGCTTCACAACGAAGAGAAAAGGTAATTATGCAAAACATAATTAATAATATATAGATTTGATTTCAACGAATTCATGTTCTCAACTCTTAATTTGAGTTACGCTTATTGGCAAGCAATTACGGTTCCATGATAATTCACGATTTTGTTTTGTTGTTTCCAATACCAACAGAATGGTTGAAACAATTAGACAATTCCAGAAGAACCTTACTATCTCAACTTCACAACAGAACTGAAATTGACGTGGAACATTTTAACTTTATATATGTTAGTAATGTAATTGTTTGATTCGTTGAATTTGAATAAACATTATGATGATGATCTAAGAGTTTACAACAACTGAAAACATTATTCATTGTTTAATTAATCAAACAACAACTTTGTTGTTATATCAATAGTAATATATACTAAATATTCTCTAAGTTTGAAAGACTTGAAAAAAAAAAAGTTAAGTTCGAAAGACTTGTATAGAAGAAAGCTTAATATAGAACAATCTAAAAACTTATATTAAATACTTAGAGAAATTAGATAACATTTAAAAAGAGTGACAACAAACCAACGAAAATAAAGTAGTAGATAAGCCTAAAAAACTTAGTTTTAAAACAATCGAAACCTACGTAGTAGATTAGCCTAATAAACTTAATTTAAAAGCAATCTGGGAAGCATTAAGGAAAAAAAATTCTAAAACAACATATACATCCTAGATAGATTAATGTTTAGTCGAAGATGATGATCAACGCTATTTCTTCACTTTGTCACACCTCTCTTACTTAACCTTTTTTGGATCGAACTTAACCTTCTTACTTTGTGTGCTTACTTTCACTTTATCCTTTGAATGGTGATGACCAGGTTCTCCAACTTCACCATCTAACTTGACTGAAACGTCAATTAATTTGGATTCTTCCACTTTCACAAACGGAATAACGTTTTCAGTCATCACTTTTTCAGTCTTGAACAACTCTTCAGATATAACTGTACCACCAATCTCCTTTCGCTTAGAAATTGGAGTAGAGTTGCTCGACTTCTTTACTCTTTGTCAGCATCAGTACTTCCTGTAAGAAAATGTATAGAGTTTGTAAAACACATTTTCTTGTACAACAGAAATCGTTTTTAGTTAATCCAAGTGTACAAAAATATTTTAATAATACATAACATACCTGCTGCTCTTCAGTACTCGATGGTAATTGAGTCACTTCTTTGTGCAATTGTTCAAAGACTTTCTTTTCAAACCAAACTTTAGAAACCTTGTAGGTATCATCATTCTTTGAAACATTTTTTGGCTCAACCGATAAGAGGAATTGAAAGGTTTTCCCAATAATATTCTGAATTGGCAAAGGAAAATTATTTGGATCTTCAAGCTGGAAATTTTTTATATTTTTGCATATTAGTTTGTTTATATTGTATGAGTAAGTAGAAGTTATCTATTGCAGTAAGTTTACCTCATCATATCGACCATTAAGAAGTGCATCAGCACTATGGCCAATAACTTCAACAACATGTGAATCGAATAACACACATTTAGTGTCACCTGTGTGATCCATGATGCTAAGATGAAGTTTGTATCTGCATAGTCAAGTATATCGTCGTAAGTGTATGTAATTAATAGGGAAACATAAACTTGTAAAATAAGTAAGAAAAATGCTAAGAAAAACGCGTGACTACGTAAGATAATGAGTAAATAAGGATAGGGAAAGTAATACAAAAGCAGCAATCGAAAAGTAAGTAGTTTGTTCTTATGGTTTCGTCTCCACGAATCATTTCTAACGATTCTTTTGTGTTCGGGTTGTATTGTTTCCAGGTGTGCAGAATTCTGGCTCTCACGCTCCAAGTCATTTTGTAGGGCTTCAGTAACTGAAACATGGTAAACTCAGATGGACCAGCCAAAGGTAAAGCATTGTTTTTCTCATCATAACACTTTAGCATGTTTTTTTTACCAACGTAAATAATTTTACAAAATGGATATATAGGGGTTATACTGCCCTGTACGCAGCAGTTTAAATCCATTATCTGAGTAGTTGATAGACAACGTGGGAGAGTGGGGGTTCGGTTATTTAAATTTGTTTCTAAAAAAATTGATATACGTGATTTAAACTACTAAATACGAAATCATTTACGTTTACACCATAAATTGTAAACGTAACTTATTGAGATGTAATGGATTTATTAAACATCTCCAGAATATATATATATATATATATATATGACTTCTAGTACTTAATTAATCAGTTTGTCGTAAATGAAAAAAAAAACCTAATATGTAAAACATTTTTATAGTTGTACAATTGATAAGCATTTGTTACTTAATTAATAACAACTCTAGATCTAAAACACAAGAATAGTGATCAATTAATAACAAACTAAAATGCACGAATTAGTTATAATTTATATAATGAGTTTGTTACTCAATTAATAACAACTCTAGATCTAAGACACAAAAATATTGATCAATTAATCTACAACTAAAATGCACGAATTGATTCTATAAATTATCAATTCTGCAAAACTGAAAAATTAAAATGTTGTTATTAATTGTTCAAAGAGTAGAGATTTGAAAATATGGTCGTAAGAAGATATATTATGCTTTCGAAAGTTAATATATCAATACGGTTACGAAATGAAGGTAAAGAAACTAATTAATTTCGATCAATAATAATCCAAATTGAGGGTGTTTTTTAAAGATGTAAAAGTTAGTGGGGTTTTTAAGCGGGTCTTTTAAAACATGTTAAAGAAAAAGGACTTTTTGTTAATATCTTACAGATAGAGGTTTTTTGGAGAAATATGTCATCCTCTTTAATAGAATTAGATAACTTTTGAACGTAATTGGTTTTCGTTATTCGCTTTTTTTTTTTCCTTTTTTTTCTATTTTGAAGAGCAATCGAAAATATAATACGATACCTCAAAACTTGGTTCTCTGGTTTTGCGCTTCTTATTTCCAAGCTTGCTCTATCTTGAAAAGCAATAAGAACATCATTACAAACAAAACCTGGCTCATCCCTTAGTCTTTTTTTTTGGTTTTAGTGTTAAAATTATATACCCACCAAAGAGTTAACCTTTACAAAAACACAAAAGAGCTACACAAAAACATGCTCTTTTGAGTGACGGAACATAAGAGGTAATGTAACCAAAAGAATGACGTCTATAAGGGATGTGAGATACAACCAAAGTAGAAACCAAGAAGGGTAATATTTTGAAAGCGGGATTCTTAGGAGGAATCGATATGAGACGACTACGAACATTCCGATCAACAATAGCATTAACCATAGCTAGAGTCGATGATTCATCTCGTCATCTTGTTTAATTAAAAGTTGTTTTTGATTTGCAAAAGTAAACACACGTTTCATTAAACCAAGTTTTATTTCTTTGCAAAACAAAATCGTTTTATTAAATCAATTTTAAACCAATACATCTAAAGGAAAATTGGAAATAAAGGATCTTTGTTTTATAGATTTGGTAATCTATACCTTTTTTTATATATAACTTTGTTACAATAGTCTTTATAATAGTGCTAATCCAATTTAACCCCTGACACCATGATTCTTTTTTTCTTTGATCGTCGTTTCCATTTTTCCTTCGACTTCTTCGTTTTTCTTCTCTGATGATTTTAAATTTCTGCCGCCTCCTTGACATCATTCGTTTCTCCTTCTATCTTTGTTTTCTTTGACAAAGACCATGATCTCAAGGTTAATCTCAGTTCTCGTGTTTTAAAATCTCTTTGATTTCTAAATTGATTATAGATTGTAAAATCGAGTCTTTGCTTGTAACATTTTTGTAGTTTTAAAATTTCAGTTTTGGCTCTTTGATTAATGCTCAACACTAAATTCAGCACTGAAGAGACACGATTGTTGAATTTTGACTATTCTTACAGTAACAAATCGTTGAGAGAAAAGAAAACTTCATTGTAAAATAAAAAATCTGTTATATCAAGATTACAGAACAACTTCTCGTTTTATAGAAGAGAAGAACAAAATAAAATCGGTTTAGTAAAGACAAAACCAATATTAAACCAAAGGACTAAACCAACAAATTGAATTGAATCAATACTCTAATATCCCCCCCCTCAAGATGGCAGATATATGGACATTAATGCCATCTTGTTGATCAAAGAATGAAACTGATTCGGAAAGAGTGGTTTAGTCAAGACATCTGCAAGTTGATGTTGTGTTCCAACATGAAGAGTCTTAATCAATCCACTGTCAACTGCTTTTCAAACCTTATGGCAATCCATCTCAAGATGCTTCGTTCTTTCATGGAATACTTGATTATTTGCAATATGAATTGCTGCAGTTGAATCATAGAAAAATGCAACAGATTTTGTTTGTGGTACCTGCAGCTCTGTGAGTAAATGAACAAGCCGTGTAACCTCTTTAACTCAAGCTCTCATCGCTCTATATTCTGTTTCTGCAGAGGAAAGAAAGACAATTTGTTGCTTCTTCGATTTCCAGGAAATGAGAGAAGTCCCTAAGAACATGCAGTATCCAGAAGTAGATCGACGTGTGTCCAAACATTATCCCCAATTAGCGTCTGTGAAAGATGTTAATGTAAGATCGTTTTCAGCATAATAAAATAGTCCCAAACCTGTGCTTCCTTTGAGATAACGCAATACTTTGTGAGTTGCTTTAAGGTGAGATGCTTTAGTAGCCGAGGTGAATTGACATTGTTTAGTCATAGCAAAGGTTATGTCAGATCTTGTGATGGTGAGGTACATCATTTTGCCAACTAAATGACGATATTGTCTAGGATCTTCTAATAACTCTTCATCGCTGTCCAGACTAAGCTTAATGCTTGGTTCCTGATATGTTTGCATTTTAACCCATTTTAAGTTCAGTAATCATCCAAGTTTGCATCCATATTCCTTGCATCTGTCCCATATTAGAGTTTTTTAGGTCTGCATTGCATGCTTTGCATTTGCCTTTGCCTTGGAGTGGTTTCAGGAGCAGTTTGGAGCATTTTCGAATCAAAGACAAGAGGAGGTTCGGATTGGAAGCAGAACTCGGATCAAAAGAGGCTTGGAATAGGAGAAGAAGACTAACTCACTCTGTCTACTCGCCTGTTACAGCGAGTGAGGCCATATTCACAACTCTGAAATACGACTCACTACCTATACTCGTTGGAACTGGCGAGTCAGTACCTGAAGAAGTTTAAACCCAACCAGGCAAAAGCCACTCGCTGAAGTGACTCGCCTGCAGCAGCGAGTGAGCCCATCTAAGAATTTACAAACACACGAATCGACCTGTCTACTCGCCTGCAGCTGCGATTCATCCATTTCTTTGACTTTTATTTTCCGCGATGACCAACTTTAGGTTTTATGTAAGGGGGCTATAAATACCCCTTTAGCCCCCAAAAACCCTATCCACGTTTTTACCTCTTTTGCCAAGATCAAATAGCCACCTTTTCTCTTGTTCTTAGTTTTATTTGCTTCTTTAGTGTAAGATCTTGGATTATGAGCTGAATCAATGTTTATGGTTGTTTAATGAAAGTTGCTTAGTTTTAAATGCTGATCCTCTCTATGTCTTTCTTTTTTATTTCTGGGTTTATGTTTCTCACCATACTTAGTGAGTAGATCTCTTTAGGGTTAGTGAGGAGATGGGTTAGATCTAGGTTGAATCATGGTAGTTTCTCTTGTTTAGCGCAGTATTGCTTAGATTTTGGTATATTAGATGTGTTTAATGCTTGTTTTAACCTGATCAATTGGAACATGAACTCAAGACAACAAGCACCCACCAAGTGTTTCATAAAATGCCAAGTTTAGTTTTAATCTAGGATATACTGCTCCTTGAATAGAGATTATTGTTTGGAGTAGTAGATTTGCTTGTTACAGTCTTTGCTTAATGCCAATTTGGTTTTGATCACCAAGAGATTTGGTTTTGGTCAATCTCAAATTGAGTTTTCATTATCCATGAGAATGGTTTGATTGCTTGATTCATAGTTGATGTAGCTCAAAATCACCCTATTAGGTTGCTCGATAAGAGTAGATAACCATGATTTTACTGAAATCGATTACCCCTATCTCCTTATGAACCCTCGATTTGCATCTTTTAGCCCTTGTTCATCTTGCTCTGTTTTTCCACCAATTCTCTGTTTTTAGATTGCTCTATTTTAGGTTGCTCTATTTTGATTTAGCATTTGCTTAATATTTCATCTAGAATCTAATCACTCATGCTTGATAATGGCTTGAACTAGTATCTAATTGTATTATTGACCGGTAAACATCATCATGTTGGTTCGATAACCTTATATGCTATAAGGATTTGATAACACTAGAGGGGTGTAAAAGCCTTGTTATCAGTTCCATAGGTATACTTGATGGTTTTGAAGCCAATAAACCTGCTTTCTCAAGAATATGCAAAGTGTATCTTTGTTGACAGACTATAATACCTCTGCTTGATCGTGCCACTTCCAAGCCAAGGAAATATCTTAAGTCTCCCAAATTACGAAGTTTGAATGTGTTTTACAAAGCGTGAGTTAGATCCTCCACAACATCATCATCATTTGAGACTATGATGATATCATCAACGTAAACAAGAACAGCAATATATATCCCTGAAACATTTCTCACAAAAAGAGTGTGATCACTGTGTGATTTCTTAAAATTCAAAGAAGTGAGAGTTTCACTGAACTTAAGAAACCATTGCATAGAGGCTTGCTTCAAACCATATATCGACTTGTGAAGCTTACAAATGGGATTAGGAGGTAAAGAGGTTCCTGATTTTGCAGTATAACCTGGTGGCAGATTCATGTAAATCTCTTCATGTAGTTCACCATTCAAGAAAGCATTTGACACATCAAGTTATGTTAAACGCCATCTCTTTGTTACTGCTACAACTTATAAAGTCTTTACAGTTGTCATCTTAGCAACCGGAGAGAACGTATCCACAAAATCAATCCCTTCTTGCTGTGTAAAACCTTTTGCTACCAACCTAGCTTTGTACCTTTCGAAGGTTCCATCTGGATTTAGTTTTGTTTTATAAACCCACTTACATCCTATTGGTTTCTTTCCTTTTGGAAGTGAACAAACACTCCATGTATTTGAGCTTTCAAGTGCTATTAGTTCTTCATTCATCGCTGTAATCCATTCTTCAAATCGTTTTGCTTGATAAAAAAAGCTGATTCTGCGTGAAGATTTACTGCACAAATATAAGCATTATATTCTTCAAATAATGTTGCATAGGACATATAAGATGCAAGAGGATATGGGATGTTAGTTTGTGTTTGGTTGCAGTAATAATCCTGCAAATGTTGAGGTCTTTTACTGCTGCGTTTCCCTTGTATTTCTCTTGAATTGTCATTCTCTGTGGAAGCAGCTGAATTGTCATCATTCTTTGTTTGAGGAATCAGACCTGTATCAGATGAAAAAACAGTAGAATCACTTCTGTTTTCTTCTTGTTGCTCATACAGACCAAATAAATCCGAAGCTGCAACTTCTGGTTTTTGAAAAGGAAATATGTCTTCGTGAAAGATAACATTTTGTGAAATCACAATAGCATTTGTTTCCATATCTAGAAGCTTATAGCCTTTATAACCTGCAGGATAACCCAAAAATACACATGGTCGAGATCTAGGCTGAAACTTGTGTCTATTCTTTGAAGAGGTTGAGCTAAAACAGATGCAGCCAAAGACTTTCAGACTTGTGTAATGAGGAGGTTTGGAATAAAGCATTTGATAAGGAGACTTAGTGTGTAAAAGGGGACTTGGAATTTTGTTGATTAAGAAGACTGCAGTGAAAACACATTCTCCCCAATACTTAAGAGGAATGTGAGCATGAAACACCAAAGCTCTTGCTACATTGAGTATATGTTGATGTTTTCTTTCTACCACATAGTTTTGCTGTGGAGTTTTTGGGCATGAATGATAAGCTTTAATGCCTTTTTTTCTATACAATTCTTCAAACCTTAATTCTGGGGCATTATCTGCTCGAACTACTTTGATAGTTGTCTTGTATTGGTTTTTTATCATGGTTACGAAGTCTGGAAACACAGTGAAAACGTCACTCTTTCTCTGTAAACGGTAAATCCAGGTTACTCTTGTGTAATCATCAACAATTGTCAAGAAGTATTTGTATCCTTCATTAGTAGCAACTGAGAAAGGACCCCAAACATCAATATGTATCAAATCAAAAGCTTTGGAACACATATTATTCTCTGAAATATATGGGAGTTTCTTTTGCTTTGCAAGAGGACAAATTGTGCAGGTTACAGACTCTTTACTGACTTGTTTTAAACCTAATGTTTTGGAGATTATCTCTACTCTAGACTCTGATGGATGACCAAGCCTATTGTGCCAAAGACTACTATCAAAAACAGCATTTACAGACACTGAAAACGAACTCAAATCTTGATTGCGTATCGAAGCTTTATCCAACACGTACAGATTGCTCACTTGCTCAGCTTGACCAATCATCAATCCCCTGATAGGATCCTGAATCATACAAGTGTCACTGTCAAAAACTAATCTGCAGTTCAACATCCTTAGTTAGATAACTCACACTAAGAAGATTTAAATGAAAATCTGGAATAAACAAGAAATTTTTCAAGACCAAATACTCATTTAAATGAACGGTTCCAACACCAGCAATTTGAACCTTTAATCATGTAGGTAAACTAACAGATTTATTGACAGAATTAGTCAATGTCTCAAATAACGTCTTATCTCTTGATACATGATGGGTAGCTCCACTGTCTATTATCCAAGACTGAGAAGAAAGAGTGTTGCTAGTAGCTCTTAAAGTTGCAATAAATGCAGAGTAGAGGAAGAAAAGGCCATACCCGATGCAGTTTTAATAGTACCAGTTGAAGTAGAAGCAATATCTTCTGTGGTGACTGGCATTTTTAGCTGACTATTGGAGCAAGATATGACTCCTTCGATCTGATCCTTGGATAGAGTTTTTAACATTCATGTGACTATGTTATCTCCATTCTCAGTGACTGGATATATGATTTGAGCAACAATCAGTTTTGAGCTAGCTTACTTTGAAGTTTCAGAGTTTTGCTTCGTCTTATGTTTGAATCCAGGAGGATACCCATGTATCTTATAACACTTGTCAATAATATGACCAACATAACCACAATGAGTGCAAATAGGTCTTTGATTTTTCTGATTCATGTAGCTTGCATTGACAGAATCAGAAGCTCACTGAGAACAATCTGAGTTGCCGACTTGAAAAGCAGAAGCTGTTTGTATAGCACTGAAGTTTCGTTGACTAAAATCTTGATCTAAGAGATTGTAAACCTCAGCCAAATCTGGAACAGTCTTCTTCATTATGATCTGACCCTTGATACTAGCATAAGATTAATTTAATCCTGCAAGAAAATTTATAGTCTTGGAATAATCAGATTTCACAGCAACTACTTTGCAACACTGACAATAGTTGCAGGTTTTAACACATTCAGCACCATCTAATTCATCCCACAGTGTCTTAAGTTTCGTATAATAAGCAGATAAGGATAAAGATCCTTGTTGAAGATTCCAAATTTGCTGAGTAATTTGGTAAGATTTTGGAAGATTTGTGATGTGAAATCGCATTGTTAAGTCCTTCCATATCTCAAACGCATCATTAAACCGCAGGATACTATTGTAGATCTCTTTGGAAACTGAATTTAGAAGCCAATATTTGACCATACTATTGCATCTACACCAAATCTTGTAATGAGCATGAGAATCGTATGGCCTAGGAAGAGAACCATCTACAAAAGCAATTTTATTCTTTGCCTCTCATGCAGTGGTAATAGCTAAGGTCCAAGTGTTGAATTTGGTTCCAATCAATACCTCTGCGATGAGACTCATTCCAGGATTGTAGCCAGAAGTAAGAAAGTACGATGAGTTGTGAGCTCCATCAATCGCGAGTTGATCATTGCTCGGATTGTTCACTGTTTCATCAACACCTTGGTCTGAAGCTGATGATTTCATAGATATGGTGTTTCTTTTGATAGATGAGCTCCCTTTGACAACTGAAATTCCTTTACCATTTCTTTGAGGATTTCTTTTGATTACCACCATTGTAGCGAAGATAAGATAGAATTTGGTGAAATAACCAAATCTTTGATGTTGCACGGCGGAATAACCGGCAATTTGTGAGAAGAGAAGAAGATTCAAGGAAGAAATTCCCAAAATCAGAGTAAACAGAAGTATAATCGGGTGAGAAATTAGATCAAATTGAAGCAGAGAAACATGAATCGGTGAAGAAGATGAAGTTTAACAGGATTTCGATTGATGAATTTCTCATTCATCGCTCTGATACCATCTTACAGTAACAAATCATTGAGAGAAAAGAAAACTTCATTGTAAAATCAAAAATCTGTTATATCAAGATTACAAAACAACTTCTCGTTTTATAGAAGAGAAGAACAAAATAAAATCGGTTTAGTAAAGACATAACCAATACTAAACCAGAGGACTAAACCAACGAATTAAATTGAACCAATACTCTAATAACTATGGCCCCGTTCTTTTATAGATCGCTGAGTTAGCGATCAACATCCAATATTATAACTAATCTTATATAAAATTGTAGAAAGTATATTAGAGATGCTGTAAGAACGGTGGCCATATTTGTTTTAGTTGTCGCTGTGTTATTCACTGACGTCATCCACCGTTATTATGAATTGTAGTGATCGTTGTTATGAATCACGGTTATCCTCATTATCTTGATCCATTATATGTTTTAATTTTTTTAAGTGTTAATTTGGGTCGCTCATTATACCTCAATCTCTTCAACTAGCACTGCTCATCCACCTGTGTGTTCTTTGTATTTAAATGGCAGAAATGGAAGAAAGAGCATAACAAAATCTGTAAGTATTCTTTATGGCTTCTTATGATGTAGTGGGGTGTTAGGATTATCTTGCATCGCTTTAATGGGATATTTTAAGCTCCAGAATTGTTTTTATACTTTGTACATGATTATCTTGTCCAAGTTGTCATGGTGGCAGTATTTGCTATATGTTTATTGAGGTTCCTTATGGTACAACTGCTTTGGATAATGTAGTGCGTCTGGCAAAGATATGAATATGAAGTAGGCTTTTCTGAGGCTCCTTACTTTGTAAATGTGAGAAAAATCTTGAAGTCGAGATTATCTTATGGTAGTCGTCAAAGATGGGAACTGTATTGCTTATCAGCTGAATCTTCTGGTGGATACGATGATGTGACCGTCGAAACATTGTGGGAGGTATGATACACTAACGTCTTCTTTTTTTATTGGCATTCTTCTAGCACAATATTCTCTACAATTCTAATGGGTGGAACTTTTCCCATCAATATCTTACTTACTCTGTAAAGAATTAGAATTTGTTCGAAAGGGCCTTAAGGTACGATGATATAAGTTTCTTCATATTGGAAAGTTATCATCTAGCTAAATCCTATATCATTCTTTCCATTTGACATCCTATTGTTGAAGTCTGTTTGAAATTTCTAGTATTCATTTCTTAATTCAGTAAGAAAGGTTTGTGCAGTTAGCGTGTGAGGCATATCATGGTCAAAAGAGACGTAGTGGGAAACCATTCATTATACATCCGGTTGCAGTTGCTCGTATCCTTGGAGAACTTGTGAGTTGCAAGATAGATTTTGTATATGGATTCAAACTTTCCACAAGTACATATTTTTCTCCCAAGTCAACCACACAGTCAAATCTGTCACCTTTGACCTCAAATATGTTAGAGATACACTGTTGTAAACGACCTGAGTACACGAGAACACATCATGTAAATTTACTATCAAATCTTCTCATGGTATGCAGCCAAGGTTCTGGACAATGAAGTGAAAGTAGATGATATATTGCTGCTTGTTGCTTTTATGTATCAAATTTGTATGACCGATAGACAAAACGTAAAGCATAAAAGTGTATAGTATGTAGAAATTCTGACCATGTGTAACTTCGTAATTGTGCAATACTGTTATTGAGGCTCTTATGCTTGGAACATCACAATAAAAGGGATAATTTTTTGATTCATCCCCAGAATGTTCCTTTTTCAACGAATGTATAATATTTGGATCATAATTAATCACATCAAGCTAAGTACGACATTATATTTTGTACACTGCAACGACTATGGTGCTAGGTTTCAACAAGTCGAAGCTAAAAATGTCTCGTTTATTGATCTTCTTCCACCTCATGGTTCACGAACTTCATTTATATCAACGTTGGAGCTTATGTTTCTTGGAAACAACAATACAACAAATGATTTTTCAAGTGGTGATCTGTTATTCTGGTTTTCTTGGTAAACATATATTTGAATCTCAAAGGTTTCATATATAATCAGTATCTCTAAGCTAATGTAATTTTAACATGAACAAGTTAAGAGAAAGATGATTTAGGAACCTGTGAGTTACGAATGCTGCGGATATGTTTGTTTTGTAATTTGTCCGATTTTTAAAATAATTTTTAGAATACTTATGATTTTAATAATATTTATATTCTTATATATAGATAAATAATTACAAATATATTTAATTTTGAGAAAGATGATTTATGTTAGGATTATTAATTGATATAAATACTAAATAATTTAGATAAATACTGATAATTATATTTCTATCAGGATTTGAAATGTTTTCTATGTTTTCCTTTTTTTTTTGTTGAGTACTTGAGAAAAATATTGACAAATATTTAGAAGTAGAAAATATTAGGGATTCAAACAAATTTTGAAAAATAAAAATTCTGGTAGGATTTAAGGTATGTCGTAGTCTCCTTCTTCTTTTGTCATCGTATGTTTTTCTTCTTCCATCAATAAGTAAGTTTTGTTTTCGATTTCTTTCAACTTCTAAGTTAATGAATTTCGAGTAAACATCAAATATATTTAGGATTTCGTTCTCTGCTTTATAACATCATATTGATATAGACGCTCGATAACAATTTAACAAACCAAGAAACACATATATAATTATTCTCTATATGTATAAATATATAACATCATAAAATCATGGTATTTGAATTTTGATCACACAGATATCAGTTAGCTAACAATTTAACTAAGGCATTACTGATTTTGGATCATTTAATCGTCACGTCTGACAATTATATTTGATAGTGATTCATGTGGTTTTTTTAATTTTTGTAATTGAATTTAACTAACGCATTACTAATTTTGATCATTTAATCATCACGTCTCACAATTATACGTGATGGTGGTCCATTTGGTTTTGTTAATTTATGTAATTGAATTTAACTAACGTATTACTGATTTTGGATCATTTAAATGTCACAATAGAAAATTAAATTTGATGATATTGGTAATTTATCTAATTGGTCAGTTGAAGTTGTGTATAGGTATGGAATAAAAGCTATCAAAACGTCTTTTTGAAGCAGGAAATGAGCCACATCAGACTGTTTTATAACTCACATTCTCATATTACAAACTATACTAAGACTTATAATATTTAAAACTCAATTTATAATCAATAATTTTTTGTAATCAACCTAAGAGCTATAAATTATAGAGTTTTTGTAATCAAACTCAATTTTGCATTATCAGAATATTATTTTACGGAGGAAAAAGAGTGAAGTAGCTACTAGCTTGAATGCGACAGTGAAAATTAAAAAGTAAGAAAGGACACGTTAGCAGAGGTGGAGGCACAGATCGTGGGTTCGTGATGACAGCAGTTGTGTTTGAAGTTACTTTAAGTTATATTAAAAGTACTTTGTCTATTTAAGTTGTTTCTTAGCTTTGTTTCAATTAAGGAGAAAGTATTATTGTGTTTTTTTTTCTTTGTGATTGTGACGTTCTCCGATAGTCTTGTTTAAGGCTATGGATTGTTAGTGAATCATTGTTTATTTTATGAATATTTATTCAGTTGTGTTGATTGGTTTGTTCGGCCTCGTCTACTTAGGAATCATTTAATCATTGACCTTATTCGGAAGATTCATCAGAATGCTTTTGGTGAACTTTTCCTTGGGTGATGGCATTCGGGTCGGGTTTGGGTCGGTTTTTTCGGGTTCAAATTTTTTGGGTAAAAGAGTTTTATACCTATTTAGAATCTGCTATAATTTCGGTTTAGTTCCGGGTCGGATCCATTCGGGTTCAGATCGGTTCGGATTCAAATTTTTAAGAACCAAAAAATACCCGTATACCCAAAAATTATCCAAGAACTTGGACCTGGACCCGAATACCCGAAAAATATCTATATACCCAAAAAGACCCGTATACCCAAGAAATACCCGACTATTTTTCATAAATTACTCAAATATTTAAAAATAACCTAAAAATACTTAAATACCCGACAAATACTGAGGACCAGACCCGAACTTAGACCCAAATGCCTGTATACCCAAAAATTACCCGAATACCCGAGAGATTTTTGGGTACCAAAGATCCGATCGGTTCCGGGTAGGAACCGGACCCGACTCGATACATACGGGTATTTAACAAATGTACCCAATAGGGTAAAATGGTAAGACCCGGACCCGGACAGAACCTGTTTTTTTGGGTCGGTTTCGGTTCGGTTCTTTTGGTCCGGGTATTATGCCCAGGCCTAGGTGATACACTCACCATTCTATCGTGCTGTCTCATTGCAGCTTACATGTTTGGTGTTACCGTATAGTCATTTTTGCTTGATTAAGACAGGTTGGAACTAATAATCATATCAAGCAGTTGAGAAATGCTCTTTACTCTCAATAAATCTCTTATACTCTCCGATAGTCTTGTTAAAGGCTTCGATTGTTAATGAATCATAGTTTACTTTAGGAATAACTAATCGTTGTTTATATTAGGAACATTGATTCATTGTTTATTTTAGGAACTGTGAGTTTTTTATTCAGTGTCCTTATGATGAAGATATTCAAATGAGATGAGTGTAAAGTTCCTTTTCTTATTGTCTCAGTTCAGCTTACATGTTTGATGTTTACCGTACAGTCGATTATTTGAGTCAATCTAAGAATATATATATGGCTGTTTGGGTAACTAAGGAAAATGAACTCCATTTATATCAACGATGTAGTTTATGTTTATGGGAAACGACAATACAACAAAGGCTTTCCAAATGGTGCTCTGTTTTTCTGTTTTTTTTTTTTTTGATAAGCATATATGATGAAGATATGTATGAGTGTATGACATAACTGATAACGACAAAGTATAAGGAGTAGCGTATCACATTTGACCATTGCTCATCTTTGTAATATCTCCGCCTATTCAAATATTCAAACATGTCTTTTAATGAGTCAGCTTGAAACCTAGCGAATAAATTCTTCATTATATGAGCAAGGTTATTCATGGACCCCAAAATCTAAAGAGATATGTGTAGTTAATTGATAGATTTTACATGTATCAAATCATAATCTCCATTAATGAATCTTAAAGGTTGTACAAAGAAGAACACAAAACACCATATCACTCTCGATAACTATTGTAACAATGAATAAGCTCTTTTATACAAACTATCGTAACAACAATTTCTAAACCACTATCCATACACCAACTCCTCTTGACACACCACTACACTGATTACCAAACACCTCATTCATTGACACATCACAATTTAGCCATGTGACATAGCCCTTCTCTGCTACTATTCTTTGTTTCATGAACGTCATGTCTCTGTGACTCTTATCATCAATCAATATGGAAATGTGAACCAAGCAGCTTCCTAAATTATACTAAGAGTAACAGCTTTGAAGTTAGCTGAATTAGTAAAATCACAGAAGAAAAGGTAATGGCTATGAATTTTTTCAAGATTGAAAAGTCGAACAATACTTTCAAGAGAATCAAACTAAAATTTTGAAACATGACTAAAACTACAGAGCAAATAAATTTTGAACTCTAATATATTCTTGCAACGATTGAATTGTTATATTGTTCTGTCACATGTCGATCTGTTGAGCCCTTCAATACCGCAACAGCTGCACTTGTGTAGCTTCTTTGACCCTTGTGATCCTTGTGAAGATTTTATCTTGTCTTCAACTGATTCGTGTCTTCATTTTCTTGGTCTTCCAATACGTCTTCGTGTTTCAGGTGGATTAACATTGGAACCTTCAACATCTTGAGATACATGCCATGCATCTTCAGGAACATCAATCGGATTAATTGATTCCCTATACGCCATTCTCCATGAAATTGTGCTATACACTTCATCGGCAAGTGTGTAGTTCTATGCCAAAATAGAAAGCTGCTTTTATGGCGTGTCTACAAGGAATTTTAACTAAATCCAACTTCCCACATGTACATATTTTTTTTCCAAGTCAACCACACAATTAAATGTATCACCCTTGACCTCAAATATGTTAAGATGATATTGGAGAAACGATCAAAATTTTTGCCTTATCGATCCTTCTAGCAATCTTTTTCTCTATCTCACTAGTTAAAGGGCCCTTATGCTTTGAACTCAATGCTCGACGTTCACGAAACCAGCATGTCAACATTTCTCTAATGCTTTCAACAAAAAAGAATTACCGGATATTCTCTCTCTAATCTCAACACCGAATTTATAGATTCAACAGCGTTGGTTGTTCTGATGTTACGTTGCATACTGTCATTAACAATCATTGATGTTAATATGTCATTTTATTATCGTTAATGTTGACGTAATTTAGTCTCAATTATATTATATGATTCGTTGAACATAGAAGAATCGGTAAAATATAAATTTTGATTTAGTTAGAGTATACAAAAAACATTAGATTTTAAATTCTAAATTTTGTGAGTAGAAATCTACTGAATTTAGGATTTCAATTCTGGGGTCCATAGAACATAGAGAAATTGGTAGAATATAAATTCTGAATTTTGTAGGCTATACAAGAAACCGCATAATGTATATTCTAAATTTGTGAGAAATCTACCTAATTTAGAATTTACATTTTGCAGTTGGTAGTACATAGAGAAATCGGTAGAATGTAAATTCTGAATTTCGTAGATTATAATAAAAACTGCATTATGTATATTCTAAAATCTGTGAGAAATCTACCTAATTTAGAATTTACATTCTGTGATCGGTAGAACATAGAGAATTTAGTATAATGTAAATTCTGATTTTTCGTAAACTATACAAGGAACCGTAGAATGTATATTCTAAAATTCGTAGAACATGTAGAAAAAAAAAAGAAAAAAAAAATGTGAACAGTGTTTTGTGAGGGGTATTTTTGTCATAAATTTGTAAATGTGTAAATAGATAAATTTATATAAAAAAAGATTTTTTTTTCCAATTTCCCCAAAGTTAGTATTTACCTAATGAGATGTAGTGGTTGAAATGAATTAAGTAGTTGATGCACAACAGTCTTTTAAAACCAAAAATCAAAGACTTGAACCGTCTCTAGGAATAAGTCATTTCTAATTTGGTTAAAACTTCATATTAGTACTTTACTCAGCATAAAAGCGGAAGTTTAAGGGGACCTTCTTTGCGTTGACATGTCTGTTAAATACGTGCTTATGGCAAATTTTCTTTTTTAAACTCAACTAATTGTTCTTTTCTTTTTTCTTTTAAGTTTAAATATTTAAAGTCATTTAAAAAAGAATCTAATGAGGAAGTCAAACCAATAAATGTAGTGTACCAGAGAAAAATTGTGCAAAGAGACAGGAAGAAGGAGAAGAAGAGATATTTTCTCGGGAATTGATGGATAGGATTGAGGGACCACCACGACTTTTGCTAGTTACTGATCTTGATTGTACTTTGGTAATTTCTAAATTCTTCTCATAAACTTCTTCTGAATTTTCAATCTTTTGGGTTCTCATTAGATTCCACGTCTCTTGCTAGGTGGATCACGATGACCCTGAAAACACCCATCTTCTTAGATTCAATGCCCTCTGGGAAGCTCATTATCGCCATGATTCGTTGCTTGTTTACTCCACTGGAAGGTCTTTTGCTTCTTACTCTAGTCTCAGAAAGAAGAGACCATTGTTGACGCCGGACATTGCCATAACTTCTGTGGGTTCTGAAATTGTTTACGGTGGTGAATCCATGGTGACTGATGACGTTTGGACGGCTCGTTTAAGTGATAAGTGGAATAGAGACATTGTCGTTGAGGAAACTTCTAAATTCCCTCAACTTGAGCCCCAGGTTTGTGGTTATTATTCCTGTTTTGCATTGTATATTCTGATTTGACTTGTTCGTGCAGAATGTGTAGCAATTTGGTGTTTTTGAAAGCCCTTTATTGTGATATTGTATGTTATAGCCAGATAAGAGCCAAGAAGAGCATAAAGTAAGTTTCTTTGTGGACAAAGAACACGCTGTTGAAATTCTGAAGGTTCTTCCAGGACGACTAGAGGAGCGTGGGGTGAGATTTTGGTGTATTCGTTCATCTGAGACATTAGAATCTATGGTTCTTTTTTGATATTGATGAAATTGTATTCCTTATAGGTGGATGTGAAACTGGTTTATAGCAATGGCTACGCTTTTGATGTATTACCAAGAGGAGCTGGCAAACAAGGTGCTCTCACATATCTACTTGAAAAGTGGGATATTGATGGCAAGCAGCCTTCAAACACACTTGTTTGTGGTGACTCTGGTAACGATGCTGAGCTCTTCAACATTTCTCAAGTTTATGGTGTAATGGTTAGTTCCCACACTTGTTTTATTAAGTTCAATCAGACTTGACTGTTAAGTGCGTTCGTAACTGTGCTTCTGTTTTTTTTTACTATCAAAGGTTTGCAATTCGCATGAAGAGTTATTGCAGTGGCATGAAGAAAATGCAAAGGACAACCCAAAAATAATCCATGCGTCTGAGAGATGTGCAGCTGGTATCATAGAAGCCTTGCAAAAGTTTAATATGGGACCAAGTGTCTCTCCAAGAGATGTTTGGGATTCTAAAAAGTTCCCTGCTGAAAGTTTGAATCCTGGTCACGAGGTTGTTCAGTTTTATCTTTCTTATGAGAAATGGCGTTGTGGGGAGGTGGAGAAGTCTGACAAGTATTTGCAGAATTTTAAATCTTTCTCAGTACGTGTGTTATTTGACAAAAATGAGGTTCTCACTTTACGGAAAGTAGATCGATGTGTCACCTTTTTGCGGTCTCTTTACAACTAATGAATATGAAGTAGTTGACTGAATTGTTATGCTTTTGCAATGTTTCAGAGTCCACTAAGTATTTTTGTTCATCCATCTGGAGAGGAGAAACCAATACATGAATGGATTGATCAAATGGAAAGTTTACACGGGGACGAGAAGGAAAAGAACTTTCGCATTTGGTTGGATACAGTTTCGTTTTCTCAGATCAGTTCAGATACATGGACTGTAAGATTTGACAAGCATGAGTTGTCTGGTAAGAAATCTAATTCTTAAAGGTATCTTTTTCAGATGTTTCTTCTAAGTTTATGTCACCGTTGCCTTATTATATTCATCTTCTTGTGTTCTGTTCATTTAGCTTCTGCTTCATGTTGTAATGTTTTGCTGTTGTTTGCAGAGGGAAAAGTACGGTCTTGTGCAACAAAAGTATTACTTAGTTATAAGGTAAATCTTGATTCATGTCAATTAAAGATATTATACGCTTAGATTGATTATATAATATATGAAATTGGGTTAATATGGAAAGGAGGAAAAGAAAAGGCCGACATGGATGCACATCCACCAATCATGGTTAGATGATTCATGTTCAGATGATCAAGAAAAATGGATTTTATAGAAGGATCATCTGAATCTCGACTGACATGTTTACTTATGTTATGTTGGTTTGGGGATGATGTGAATTTGACAAGCATAATGAAGAATAAAAAGCTAAGAGTAACACTTTTGCATACTAACTGAAAAGTATTAAGTAAGGAAGACTGCTGGGTCCTGATTTCGGTTTGTAATTGTGGATAACTGCTTTGTTTAGGACCTTTTCGGGAATGGAGAGTTTTGGGTCTCTATAACAAAACCCTACATGTGTTTTTTTTTTCTTCATCTATTCGACACTTCTTGGTTTGTTCCTTGATTCATTGGTTTTCTACATATTGTGATTGGCTCTGATTAAGAACATATTCATGTTTGTTACTGCAGTTCTGTTTTTTTATTTATTTTATATAATATGGATTGTCTTCTACTTTCTAAAATCTTGACGTGTTTTTGACCATGATATAATTATGGACCCAAAAAAAAGCTCACTTGACCAAATGTCATAGAGACCCACATATCCCGCCTCGGATACCGAAGACACGCAAGTTACGGAACATCATTTCGATTCAAGCAGAGTCTAACTTACTAATTACTACCACTTTCCGTAATTAACGTTCTCTTTCACTTTATCCACTTTTGGTTTTTCCCAAGCTTTATAATAATTCTTCTCCGAAGTCCACACTGCTCAGTTTACTGGTGTTCAATGGCTACCAAAATCACTCGAGTCCTCTTTTTTTCTCTGTGTCTCATCCTTAGCAAAGCCTCGTCTCAGTATGATGAGCTATGGCTAGTAGGAGACGACGATCCACTCAATGCATTGCAGACAAGGCGTGAAAGAAGAGAAGAGAGCTGTGATTACTCGCTCGGGAAATGGACATACGACGAATCGTATCCACTCTACGACTCAAGCTGTCCATATCTGAGTTCTGCGTTAAGTTGTCAAAGAAATGGAAGACCTGACTCGTTTTACCAGAGATGGAGATGGACGCCTAAGTCTTGTTCACTTCCTAGGCACCTCACTACACACTCCTCTTTTTTTCACTTTACTCGTTTTTCCTTTTAACCACAATTTGCAACTTAATTGAGCTCTCTAAATTGATGGGTTTTAGGTTTGACGCATTGAAATTTCTGGGAAAGATGAGAGGAAAAAGAATAATGCTGGTTGGAGATTCAATGATGAGAAACCAGTGGGAATCTCTTGTCTGCTTAGTACAGTCTGTGATTCCCACTCCTCGTAAGAAGCTTACTTTCAATGGTCCTACAATGTCTTTCCATTCTCTGGTAATAATCATATTTCTTACTAACACAAACCTCCTTTTGGATCACGTTATTCATAAGTGATTAGTCAAAGCATTTGATAAGTTTGGTTACTGCAGGATTTTGAGACATCAATTGAGTTCTGTTGGGCTCCACTGCTTGTGGAACTCAAGAGAGCAATTGACCGTAAAAGAGTGTTACATTTGGACTTAATCGAAGACAATGCTAGATACTGGCGAGGTGTTGATGTTCTTGCATTCGATTCTGCTCACTGGTGGACTCACTATATGAAACGATATTCGTAAGCCATCTTAAAACAGCTTACAAATTATTATACATTGTCTTCCATTTCAAAATCAATTGGCAATGAGTGGATTCTTCTATGTTTAATTAAGATCTCAGATTATTGATGCTTTAGGTGGGACTATTACATGGATGGGAACAAGGTCTTCAAAGCTATGGACCCAATGGTTGCTTATGAGAAAGGACTAACCACATGGGCTAAATGGGTAGAGATCAATCTTGATCCGTCCAAAACCAAAGTCATTTTCCGCACCATCTCACCAAGGTTCTTCTCTTATATATTTTCTAATTTCATCATGTATATGAAGGCAAAGGTAATCATGTACATGGTTTGTTGGCAGAGAGAGTGGTCAAAAGTGTTACAACCAGAGACATCCATTACCTTCATCCAGCAAATTACACATCCCTCAACAATCGAGAGTCCTGAATAAAGTGCTAATGAGGATGAAATATCGAGTGTATTTGCACAATATCACAACAATGTCAGCCTTTAGAAGAGATGGACATCCTTCAGTGTTCAAGAGAGCAATGAGCAATGAAGAGAAGCACCATCATATTTCTGGACCTTCAGCAGATTGCAGTCATTGGTGCTTGCCTGGTGTACCAGATATTTGGAATGAGATGCTTTCTTCAATTATCTTAACCAATGTTGTATGAGTTGAATAATAGCTTCATCATTTGGCACGTACGCCAACTACCATGAAAATTAGGTCCAACTGATGTCAGCAAAATTTCTTGTTCTGTAAACTGTCTGAGTGTCTCAAACCAACATGTTGTAATTTTCTTAAAATTAGTTGTATGAGTCTCTTTTACGCATGAGCCATGGTGTTATTTTGTGTAAATCAGTGGAGTATATATATAACAATCGTTTCTTAGATAACAAATTACCCAAAATCAAATACAAGACAACTCGAGGATGTGATTGATAAGAATTGTGCTTAAACTAGACGTATAACCATGAATCATCATGTGTAGTTACCGAAATCCAAACCCGAACCCAAACTCGAACCGATCAAACCGAACTATCTAGACTTCGGATGAAAACAAATAACATAATGGTTTTTATCACAAGTTATTTCAGGTTTAGTTATAAACCAAATCTAAAATATAACTAAAGCCTTACGAATATAAAGTCAATACTCGAACCCGAACCTATCCAAACGAACCATTTAGTCTAAAAACTAGTTATAATATGTACTTTGGGTGAAATAACCGATCCAAAACCGAATTCATTGATATTGTATAGCTCAAAATCGAACCGATTTTGAACCGAACCCGAACCAAACCTTAATGATAATCGAATGGACATTGAACTTTGAAACAAAAAAAAAAACCAAAAAACCAAAGCAACCGAACCGATAACCGATTGGTCGCCCAAACGCCCAAACCTAATGTTTAGAATGAATAAGGCAAAAGATCTTTAGTCATATTTATATTAAAACCAAGTTAAAATACATTATTCGAATATATAATCAGCGTAAAATAATATTTCCCTGCAAACTAGACCCTGAAAAAAAAAATTAAAAAAAAAATTTCGAAAAAATTAGAAAATGACACTTATAGAAAAAGACCGAGATATATACTGCCCCGAAGCCGGTGATAGAAACCACCAAAAACTACATGAAACTCAAACTGATAGTAAAATTTTCTATGGCAAAAAGAAATATACCTCTTGAATAAGTATATGACTACTATATGGACAAAAAGCAAAAGTAGAACCAATAATGCGTGAAGCCATGAAAAAAACATAGCAAAGGTGAAGGCGAGACCAAAATAAATTTTATGGTAGAAAAAGACATAGGGTTCAATTGGTTACTGTGGTTTTGGCGGAGCGGGACAAATGTGGTGCGGTACAAGTGCATTTTTTGACAAGTGCGGTAGTGACTAAAAAAATGGTGCAAAAGAAAGTGTGATTGGTAAAAATATAAAAGCGGTACTGTTTAAGAGAATAATAAAATATTATTAATATAATAAAATTTAAGATAATTTTAAAATCAAATAATTAATATTGTATTATAATGAGTAAAATAAACAAACATAAAATATCACCAAAACTAATATCAACTATTTTGATTTTCCCATAACATATTTGCAATATTATCTCTTTATTTATGACATACGTTCTCCATTATTAACTTCTATTGTTTCTATATCTTCAGATTTGGTTCGTAATCCATGTTATTTTCCCCGGTTTCCGCATTATCTCTACGAAATTTACATTTGGAAAGTTTGAAATTCTAATAAAATTATGTAATCTCATTGTAGCCATTATCACTCTTTTTTAAACGGGTATGTTATATCTTGGAAAATCACAAAGAATCTTCCATTTCTTCTTCTAAACTCCAAAAGTTCTCTCGATAACCGAATGTAAAGACGCATGACATCGATTAAACAGTACTTGTTTATTTCTTGGAGGAGGACCAAAGTTGAATTGTGACATATGATATCTTACAACTCTGTTTCTTGATGATCTGTAAGGAGCCAATAATCCTTGCTTATTTGGATATCCAGAATCAACAATATAACATTTCTCTTCCGGTGGTAACGGGAACTCGGGATCATTTTGTTGTGCCATTGTGAGAACAGCTGTGTCATGACATGATCCTGGTGCTTCATTACATATATATGTAAATAACTTGTTTAGATCCCATATTGCCATGATGTTGAAAGATGTAACATCATGTCGATTCCAATACATTCCTTGTAATTCTGGTTTAACTTTGACACAAACATGAATTCCATCAATAGCTCCAACGAATCCACTGAAATAAGGCCAATATCGTCGATCCATTTGCAATCAAGAATTTGGTGTAATTCTTGTCACGTTGGAGTCTTTATATAGTCACATGTAAGTCTCTCAATCGCTGTCAAAACTTCAATAAACTTCCTATTCACAGTCTCTTGATTTCGTCTGAATCTTAAACCAACATCTCTTTGTACCTCATTGTGCCCACAAATTCGTAGAAATATAGCCACATTTTCTTCGATGCCCATATTTGATGTTTATTGTAGATCGTAATCTGTTTGCATCATTGTACACAATATAGTAAAACATGGTAGTGACATTCGTAATAATTGAAGACAAGCATCATTATTTTGTTGGAGTCAACGCCAAATATTCGTCCATCCTAAACCTCTATCAGTTTGCATTGGTGCTCTTTGGACATATTGATCATAATAAGTCAAAGTTGGTTGAATTACCAACTCCTCGAATTGCTCATTTTCCAAATTCCACAGTTCAATTCTCTCATCGTAACTTAAATTATTGATGCCATGTGACCGCAACTGACATATACGAAACGTCTGAAATATAGCAAACCAAAATCAAATGCATCATTAATAAAACATAATTTTACATCAAGTTTGACATAAATACTGTAGAATCAAAATAAGGAAACATAAGTTATTTCATAACAATAAGGAAATCGATAAAATATAGTCTTCACAAACTACTCCTCATCTCCTATATCACTTTGATGACTTGCATCTTGATTTCCCCAAATATTAAATAGACCTCTTGGTCTAGGTGTTTGAGTCCGTTGTCTAGTTTCAAAATAGTTTGTAAAACCAAGCCCGGGTGACTGGTTACCAGTTTCTATTGGTGTACCATATAGAACTCCTTGTTCAGTATTTATTAAATTTTCTTCTTAACCTCTCAGTGGAAAACCATACTGAACATTTGTTGGAGTCGTTCTTGACGGGCCACCTTGGTCAAAATTATGTGTTTGTTGTCTTGAATAAATTGATTGTAGTCCCCATTGTAGAGCATTTGGTGGTGTGGCCAATTGTTGAAAACCTGGTTGCACGCCCCATTGCTTAAAGATTGGTTGTGTACCCCATTGTTGAACATTTGGTGGTGTGCCTCGTTGTTGAAATCCAGGACCCCAACCTACCGGTGGACTAACGGATGACACACCTCCTGAATTTGGACTACCAAATGAAGGACTCGAGCCTAATAGGTTTTCTCCATCATCACTGTTTCATTTTATACTAGTCAAAGCTTCTAGCATTTCTGTTTTACCCTCATTTGAGCTTCGTTCTATGTCAATTAAATATCTATGCCACCACACTTGCTCTTTAAGGGCATTGATGCATGCCTAATGAAATCTTGTGTACTTCGGAAGGTTTAGATCATTGAATATTGCTTCCACCTTTTTGAATTCATCGTAATCATCTTGGACAAAACCACCTGGGAGAACTTGTTGAAAACTTTGTGTTGGAACTCTCTAAAGCCTATAATTGTGTCTTGTATCGTGGTCTGAAATGATTGTCTTCTACAATTTCCATGCAAACCACTTCCAGTAGAGAACCGAGAGATTCCCCCAGATCTCTGTGAATTCTCCCCACGTCTACCGCTTAGCTGTAAGTTTATTCTATCGTGTTGTTGTCCTCTACGATAAGGAAATGTATCATCATCAATTGTAACACGATACACGTCTTCATCTTCTTGCGTTTTAGGCACTTGTGTTTGTGGATATCACCACTACCGGTGTCTGAAACATCATATCCTTCTGCATCAACTTCACGTTGATTGCTCAATTCTTCTTTTTTTTGGCGCACAGAATTCTGAGATTGTGACTAAACATCATGTAATACAAGACATTTTTCCATGACATTCCAGAATAAGGCTGGTTTACGTTTAAAACTCTTCGTTAATCTGCATCCCTATGAATTATAATCATCGCATTATTTACTATATAAAATTTGATAAATATGTTAACAAATCGAACGACTATGTGTACTTATGGTCTCACGTTCCTTCCTCCATGTGTCAGATGCAGTTATCATTGATGTAGTTGGATCCACCGAGATACCAGTAGAATTCATCAGAACTTTCCATCTTTTGTAATTTTTCTTAAATTCATCAAGTTTATGTTTGAAGTAACTATAATTTATAATTAGGTGAAACGCTCGGTCGAACTTGTCGACCATATACTCTCTAGCAACAGAAGTAGGATTTTTCAGTGTGTAATCACTCATGGCAAATGCTTCATCGAATAATTCAATCAATGTTTTTTCTTGTTCGTAAGTCCATTTATATCTATCATTGTTTTACAATTTTTCGGATATATAATGTTATTTATTATATCAGTTATTAAAAACATACCCATAATTGATAAGGTATTTACTCGTATGGTTGTTTTTGTTGGAGGAACTAAAGCCTCTCTAGAATAAGTTGAACTTGGTCTCCATGAATTATTTGTTTTTTGACGGTTAGAAGATATATCTACATTTTGTAAAAGTTATTAGTATAATAATCCAAAAATATAAAACCAGAATATTTGGACCTAATTTTTTTCTTTTGTCAACGGCATATTATAATAGAATAATCAAAACAGATAAAATTACATTATGGTAAAATATTTAGACCTAATTCAAAATAAAATAATAACCTTAATCATGATACGTCTAAACGAACATCTTTGCTAATATAAAATTTTCTGATCATATTTGATAATAATTCGATCACATGATTAATAAAAAAAAATACAATTTTTTTCAGAAAACATTTATTTTTTACCAAAACTCGGCCACCAAAAACTTTTTAAATCATACGTTTTATAAAAACAATATTCAAAGCACATAAATTAACAAACATTACGTTTTATATAGTGCACTACATAAAAACCATAGCTTGACTTCTCAATATTCAATAGGTACATCGAAATAATTCTCATGGGAAACATTGAATCCCTTATATAATAAAATCGTAGTGTTAATTGATTTGTTTTTTTTTTCAAATTAAAAAAACAATTATTTATCTTTTCATAAGATTCTTTAACTGATTATAATTTTGTTTTAACTTTAATTTATAAAGATTTGTTTTTACTTTAATATATATAAATATTATAATTAAATATAACAAAAATTAGTTATAATAAAAACGGTCGCTACATTATGACATATAAATTGTGACATTTTTTCATAAGAATTTTATAATACATTAATATTAGCTTTAAACATAAGATTTAATATTCAACAAAGATACTTAAAATAAATATAAAAGTTTATCATAACTAATTCCTCATATTTATGACATATTATAGAAAAGATATTCCTAATCAATATCTATTTTAAAATTTTACTCATAATCCTAATAAAAAAAATTATAGCAAACGACTTCTATTTAAGACACATCCAGACTTTTCTCATAACTCCAACAATTTTCATTATTCCTCTTCTCTCTATTTTTTTTTGCCTTTACGATTCTGAATCTTATTTTCTTTCAATTCTTTTTGTCTTTAATCATGTATTTCTCTAAAATTTATACGTTAAAACCCTATAAACAAAACTGAAGAAATAAAGTTAAGATTCTCAAGTTCTAGAAAGTATTTAGTAAAGTATTTGGTCAAACCATTAATATGGTTCTTTGAGTATCTAAGGTATGTAACTAATAATTAATCTATTTGCATTTATAATCATTAGGAATATTGTTTAATTAATTCATATTTTTAAGGGTGATAATATTCAGTATAATGTGAAGAAAGAATTTGTTTCCAAATTCATAAATCTTCTTGAACAGTGAAATACTAAGATCATTATAAACACACTAAAAATCAATAATATATTATGTACCTATAAAAGATTTCAATGCTAATACAAAATGGTTATATTATATAGATTTAATTGATAATATATACAATAATGATAAAAACTATGTACGTTCATATTTAATATACAGAAAATCGTTAATGAGGTGAAATTAAAAGAATATAAAAAGTTAAAAGTTACAAACATTAAATTTTAAAGGTATTAAGATATTATTTTTTTATAAATATATCAAAGATTAATAGATTACAATAATTTTTAAATACAAGTTTAAATATCTAAATAAACACATAACCCATAGTTACCTAAATGAACACGTATCTACAAAACTAATTGAATATGAATCTAAAAATGCAAATGAATACGAGTTTGAAACCCCAAATAAACGATAGTTCTAAAACCTTAATTGAATACAAGTTTAAGAACTTAAATGACATGAGTCAAAAAGTTAATATACAAAAACTGTAATGCATCAAAACATAAATCAACAAAGATCGATAAATATATTTTGTGTACAACATTAGTCACCATGATAAATTGAATTTTTTAAGCATATCAAATATATATATATATATATATATATATGACTAATAAATTTATATATAAATACAAAACCATGAAGTAAACAAAAAGAAATAAAATATCACATATAAATATTATAAATAAATATAAATAAATACAAACGCATAATAAATTTTTACAAAAATATATCCCGTGCATAGCACGGGACATCATCTTATTAAGATATATACTTGTTTCTGTTCATTGAATTAAAATATATTGATTCCTTACTTCATAATTCTTGGTTATCGCTTAATTAAAATATATTTGCGTTTTGTAATATTTATCCATAAATTTCTTATAATAATTATATACATTGTGTCTCGTTTAATTTATTAATTTATTTATTTTTACATGACTATAAAACACAACTTCTTAAAATTACAAAATGAGAAGTCTTTAATGTACAAATTTTCTCAATTATACTATAATATAGTTTGAAAAATATCTTAAATATCATGTGTGATATCAGAATAATCAATAAACATGTTACATTTAATTATATTGTAATAAATTAGTTACATTCAACTATAAATTATTTTGTATCTAATAACACTTAAACATATACTTATTACTAACATGGTCCTTTTAATAAGGGTGAAATATAAATTTTATAGATATTACTAATATACCTATGATATAAAAAAATTAATTATGTATAAATAGAAAAATTAATGAACATACATTTTCGTAAAACAGACGTAGACACAAATGTTGTTTTGAGGATTGTTTTTTGGTCTTTTTGTTTTGGGTCGATGATCAATTTCCCCACCAGAACTTGGGTCGATGATCAATTCCCCACCAGAACTATGATATAGTGTGCGTTTTCCACAAACTATGGACATATTTGAGTATACACATGATAACGAAGATTTTGGGTCTAAATGTTATCAAATCCTAACCCAAATCTCTTGGTGATCCACACTCAAACTGGCATGAAGAAGCTATCCTACACAACCAACTGATGCTCTGAACAGCCAATCTCTTGGGTCAGAACCAACAATCCTAGATTGAACCTAAGCCTAGCATATCATCAAACACCTTTCGGGCAAGACAGCTAGGAATCAGATTTCAAGTGATCAAGTCGAAATAAGTAGTAAGAACATTCAATCTAGCAAGACCTATGACAGAATTCAAGCAACAAGTCCAAAACCCAGAATCAAGCCTAGATCTACTCCATCTCCTCACAAAACCCTAAACGAACTACTCACTAATCATAGATAGATACTCAGCTTCAAACACATAAACAAAAAGCATAATGAAAGACAGAAATCAAAGCTAAAAACGAAATCAAACTAACCAAAATCAAATTTCAACAAAGATTCCAAGTTTTCATCAAAGAAGTAAATAACAGAGAAAGAGACAATGAGAGAGTATCTCAGATCTAGCCAAAAGGAGTAAAAACTAGGTTATAGCGTTTTTCGCTTAAAGGGGTATTTATAGGGCCCAAAACATAGAAGCCCTAATCTCAGCTTCAAGGTCACCCATCGAGTTGGACTGGCTAGTGCTCCAAAATTCATATTTCTAGCTTGGTCATTATGCTCCACTCGCAGGGTACTGACTGAATTGGACATTGAGTGCTTCATGATTTTGCAATTCTGGCCTAGTTTTTCTGCTGTACTCGTAGGGTACTGACTGAATGAGCAGATTTGGCTTGTGCAATCTTCAGTTGTCAAGGTCTTTAGTTCAGGCACTTCGTCTTAGGCTCATCCTTGCAGTCCTTATGCCAATTTCGCTCCAGAATGCTCCAAAGTACCTGAGATGCTCCAAATGCAATGTGCATGCCAAAATGATCCTAATAGAACTCTATAATGCTGAATATGAAATGAGAATGAATGCAAACATATGTAAATTATGCAGCTAAAATGGGGTAAAATGCATGTATATCAACACAATAGGAGAAGTGAGCAACGAATTTCACCACCAGGAGAAGTCAACAACGAGTTTCCCCATCCGTTAGTTTTTTGGTAGAATAGTCAAACCATCTACCGAATTGGCTACAGTATAAATTAGAACTAAATCGTAACTTGAGTGATAATAATATATCTAACTCGTGGTTGTCTTCTTCGTAGAACCTTAAATTACGAAACTTGAAATCACAATCTGAGAAGAAGGTAAAAATCCACCGATTTCTGGATGAGTTATGAGTTAGATGATTGGTCTGATTGCTAATGTTGTGTTTCGTTTCGTTTAATGAATAGATGAGCAATATCATGAGAGCTTCAAGCGGGTCTTCTAGTGGCTGTGTTCGAAGAGAAATTGTGGTTGGAATTCCGAAGCAGTGTTGGTGTGGAGCATCAATCACTTGGAGGATTTCAAAATCTGCTAAGAACCCTTACCTCTGTTACTACCGATGTTGCTATGCTGATTCTATAAAGGTATTGATAATGGTTGTTGATAATTCTTCTTGTTGTCCTTGTTGTTAAGCTACTGTGAATTATATTTGTTGTAGCTTATGGATGACGATCACTGCTTTAAATGGGTTAATGAAGCTTTTGTGAATGAGTTGGAGACATTGTCCAATTCGGTTGAACAACTTGAGAAAGTTGTGATGGAGTTTCAAAACATGCAAAGGAATACAGAGAGTGAAACGTTAGATGAAGTTGGTGTTCAGATTCGTGATTCTGAGTGGAGGATGAAGAAGTTGATGGTCACTGGCTTAGTTCTAGGTTCCATTGTCTCCATTGGTATCATGAAGATCTTAAGTTAAAGTTGATCTTCATTGGTGCCTTAGTTCTTGGTTTGGTGTTATGTGATCAAGTTGTTGTTATATGTTTTTGTAAGCTAAGAGATATTGTTGTTATGTGTTTTTGTAAGCTACATTGAATCAGTTTTTAAGCTAAATGAAAACAGTTTTTAAGCTAAATTGAATCTAATGTATTAAGAACCTGCAAATTGTAGTGCAAAAACCTGCAAATTGTTAAAGCAAGCCATGTGATAGTGCATTTGGTTGTGGTCCACATTGAGAAATCGAGACATAAGATAGTGGTCCACATTAAACAATACCCAAAAGACAAAACAAAGTCGATTCAACCAAGAGAAATGTTTCCCATTAGCATTAAAATATAGAAGAAAGGTTCTTAACAAAAGTAGACCTACAAGCATCTTAACAAAAGCAAACATTAAAGAGCTACAACTCTTAACAAAAGGAAACACTAAAGAGCTACAACTCTTAACAAAAGGAAACACTAATAAAAGAGTTTGCAAAAGCAACACCAAAACACAAAAGTCTACAAATTGTCTTCATTGTTCCAGTCACATAAGTATTCATATCGTCTATTCATCCTTGAGGTAGATGGCCTTGAGAAGCATCCGTTTGTGAAGGTTAAAAAGTATTCATTTGAAATGATTCACCTTGTACAACCTGTGACAAACCGAGCACAAAGGTAATAATTAGCAAACAGTTTACATCTATTACATATCTAATCATATTGGTAGCATAAGAGAATTTGACATGTGATTTCTTCGTATGGGTTCGCGCATTGTAGAAAGTTGAACCACAAATCCCACAGTGCATTGTCCTCTTCTTCTCGACATGCTTCTTCTTTGTAGGTGACTCATTCTTACCTTTAATTCCTTATCCTATTTACTTTTCTTTGGGCGGCCTGGTTGTGGTGGGCGTGGTGGTTGGTGGATAGGAGCATCTGGTCCAACATGCCAATATATTGCACCTCTCAAAGGTGTCAAACCTTCAGCATAAATCTGAATCCACAAGCTAGTCTGAAACCACCTAGAAACATAGTCTTCAACCGATAATTTCTTGCTAGTTGGAACACCATACGCGTGCTCAGATGGAATCCCTCTGAGATCCCATTTCCTATAGCTACATGATCTTCACTCTATATTAATCTGATGAGCACAACCGTCCATAATCGCTTGATATTGATTATTAGTGCTTCCAAAAACATGAGAACCTACAGCTAAATCATGTGTTCTAGCTAATACATCTTCGACATATGGAGTACATTTTCCATTGTGCTGTAGAGAAATCACAGACCTTTTCTGTATAAATATCATGGCAAGTCTTGTAATGATCTCGAGCATGGAACCAAAGGTTTCTCTCTAGCTTTTACTATGGTGCTGTTGAACGATTCAGTTGAATTTTTTTCAACATCTTCACAATTATTGCCAATCCTGAAGAAAACTCTACACCATGATCTCGGATTCATGCTCATAACAGATTGGTAAACTCCTTCATCATACTCCCTAAGTCGAGCCAAGTTCTCCATATACTCTGGCTCATTGTAACTCCAAGCGAGATTCCAAACAAACGGCTTCATTTGCGTCAGTTTGCTATGTCAGTTTGCTATATTTAGCAGCACTCGATCAACCGCTTTGACCAATCCCTGCACAAAAAATCAGAAAATAAACAACTTACAAATCAGTTATGTAAACGAAATAAATACATGTTATCAATCTGATTTATGAACAAGAGAAATCAGTTACCTTTTGTCTGTCCGAGACAATTATAAACCCATCACCATCTCCCAAAAACAAATCACTTTGAACCTTTTTAAGAAACCACTTCCAGTTGTCAAAGTTTTCAACTTGGATCACCGCCCATGCTATAGGGTAAATAACATTGTTACCATCCCTTCCTAAAGCCACTAAGAGCTGCCCTTTCATTTGGGCCTTAATGTGACAAGCATCTATACCTATTAGAGGCCTACAGGTTGCTCTCCAAGTTCTCTTCAAGACATCAAAGCATATATAAAACCGGTTGAATACATCTAAACCTTCCCGACTGGTTAAAGTCTCAATGGCAACACTAGAATTAGGATTTGAATTCAATATTTCTGCTTCATAGTCTCTTAAGCGTTGAAATTGATAGTAATACTCTTTGTCAATCCATCAAAGTGCCATATTCCGATCTAACTAATTTCTTTTTGACACTGCAGCCTAAATATTGTGATGTTCCATTTCGATCTAACTAATTTCTCCATTTTCATTGGCATGAAATACCCTGGTCCGTCTCTTATCGTATCCAAAAACATATTGACAAGAACATTAACCTTTAGCATTTCACATGAGGCATTAGGATAACAACTATGGTCACCATTGCATATCCTAATTAGCTATTTCTCAGTCTCAGACCTACTAGAACAATAAACTCTCCATTCACACTTCCAACGTTGACTAGTACCTAGACATTCAAAAGCTAACTTGGTTTTGTCATACCTAACTTGCCTGATATTCTGAGAAGTCTTCAGAGCATGGTCTATAACTGTTTATTTGAATGCTAGACCGCTGTAGAACACTTGGCCCTTTTACATGTTTCCATCTCCACGCCTCACGTTGAGATTATGCCCAACTTCTGCTTTGGTGTCTTCTTCATTATCACTATTTGGGTACACGTTATGCTTGATTGAAGGCTCATCAACAAACCCAGCGACACAATCTATAACATCAAACTTCTTCTGCTCACTCATCTCTTTTAGAATCTCTTCATCGATCACATCATCTTCCCTTCGATTCCGACTTAAATTAACACCACCAACTTTGACTAAAGCTATAGTCGAGTTTCAAACAAAAAATTGCTAATGATTTATACTCTCAATCGATGATTTATCTTCTGATTTCACGGTGGAGCAATTAGGGTTCAGAGGAGAAAACAATGTCATGCGTTTTGCCTTCTCTCGGGTTTTAATTGGGTAATAAATAAATCTCAGGTTGTAATTTGGGTCTAATTGGGTCATAAATTCACGGTTTAGTGTTTAATCGGGTCATAATCAGATGGTTACTGGTTAATTATTCGGTTAACGACTAATTGGGCAACAGTAAACCAAGCTAAACCCAATTTCGTGTGGCAATTAGTTTGCAATTCTTACGGGTGGGGAAACTCGTTGTTGACTTCTCCTGGTGGTGAAATTCGTTGGTCACTTCTCCTAATTTGTATACTCGAAGATGTCCATAGTTTGTGGCGAACGTACACTATATCATAATTCTATTGGAGAAATTGATCGTGGACCCTTTTGTTTTCTAAGATTATTGGTAATGAAAGGTTACTAAGTATTTTTGGAACACATATTATTTATAGCCATTATAAATGATTTAAATATTAATTTAAAAGAAAAAGAAATAAAATTTCTGTTCGTTGTTTTTACTAAAATCCGCTGGGTAAAAGTTTTGAACTGCGGTCCAAGTTATATTCATTGGACAAATCCACAAATCTTTTTTTATTCTTTTTTTTCAAAACCCGCAAAATACAATTAAAAATATTGATGGATAGAAAAAAACGGTTATCTCTCTCCACTCGAAATCCGCCCCGCAAACACATGCTACAATCAAAGCCATATATACAGATTGTCCTTCTTCCTGAAATTGCGAAGTTGGAAAACACAGCCGAGTACACCTACATGGAACAAATGAAAGAAGTATACAACAATTAAACAAGTCTTTTATTGGCATCATTATTAATTTTTGTGTTTGTGGTTGACTCCTCTACATAGACTCTGGCGATAACAATTGTTGATGTGATTTACCAAAGAATAATGGCCATGATCATTGACCTAGTTTCTTCCTAGAACTTTAAGTCATTAAGTTAATTAACCTTCTAGTTAGTGAAGTCTAACTAATGGGTCAATATCTCCAATTTGTTGGATTTAAATAATATTTTTATTTAGTCCAGTTATGTCACTATTTTTCGAATACTCCGTCGCTTTCCTTCTCTTTCCATTTAACAACTTGAAGCTGCAGATCTCTTTTTGTTGGGCACGAAGAGCCTTTATACCCTTGGAGCTTCGAGTTGGGGTTTCACATGGCGTCTGCGAAATGGCTATTGATGGCGACGGCGCAAACTCCGACGAACATTGCGGTGATTAAGTATTGGGGAAAGAGAGATGAGGTTCGGATTCTCCCAGTCAACGACAGCATTAGCGTTACCCTTGATCCCGATCATCTCTGCACTGTTACCACTGTCGCTGTTAGTCCTGCATTTGATCGGGATCGAATGTGGCTCAATGGCAAGGTACTCACTGCGTTTCCCACAACCATCACTCCTGTTTCTGAGATTCCATTTATTGAATTCAAGGATTAGCTGTACAAAGCCTTTAAATATGGAAATTCAGTTCGAGCTAGAAATTGAATTTTAATGTGGCTTTGTTGTTTCGCACTACTTAGATGTTAAATAAGAATGATTCATTTCCGTTGAGATAATTTTTGTTGTTGTTTCATGTTAGTGTAGGAAATCTCTCTTTCTAGAAGTAGGTACCAAAATTGTTTGAGGGAAATTCGGAGTCGTGCTGGTGATGTTGAAGACAAGGGGAAGGGCATCAAGATAGGGAAGAAAGATTGGGAGAAATTGCATCTACATATTGCTTCTCATAACAACTTCCCTACTGCTGCTGGCTTAGCATCTTCAGCAGCTGGGTTTGCTTGTCTAGGTAATTCGCCTTTTCTCTCTGTTTTCGTAGGTTGCTTAATCCTGAAACATGGAAAAGTAAATCATATTTGAACACAAAATATGGATTCTTGTAGATAACTTTAAGATGGTGCAACTCTTATGCCAAATTTTAGTTTAGTCGATCTTAGCTATCCGTTTTTCCTTTAGTGACAGAGAATTATCTTAAACTCGCAAAGTTGATCATGAGCTTGAGAATGGCTCGTAGTTAATATCAAACTGCTCTCTTCCTACAGTTTTTTCTCTTGCAAAGTTGATGAATGTAGATGAAGATCAAAGCCATCTTTCTGCGATAGCCAGGTACCTATGTAGTAGACTTGCTTGCACTATACATTTATGTTCCTCATGGATTGAATATGTAGGGGCTACTATTTAAATCATTATATATGATGATCTTTATGAATACATCAATTGTAGCAGTAAACGTTCTCCATGTTAGTTCAGTGTTTAAAAACATGACATTCCTCTAGAAAGAAAGTGGTACTCGTATACATGGGGTTCATTTTCATTGTCTCATTTAGGCAAGGTTCAGGAAGTGCTTGCCGTAGTTTATTTGGTGGATTTGTCAAGTGGACAATGGGAAGCAAAGAAGATGGAAGTGACAGCGTCGCAGTTCAACTGGCAGACGAGAAGTATTGGGATGATCTTGTTATTATCATTGCTGTGGTATGGATCTTTCAAATCTTTTGTTAAGCGAATTTTAGATTTGGTAGCAAAATTATTCCGCTTCTCCCATTTTCCAGATCATGTCGTTTTCAAAATTAAGCATATGTTGCATATTCTCTCGAAATACAATTTGAATGAATGAAATAGATAAACAAGTATTTCCATGACACAAATTTGAGTTGCTCTAGTTGAACGTTTGACTATAGCAAATTAATCCATAATCTGCTGCATTATGGCATGGATAAGACAAGTTTGAATTATCTGAACACTAAAAATCTAGTGCCGTTTATATTTTCCTTCTAAGCTTGCAAAAGCTTCTTTTTATATATGTCTTTTAAGTCTTTTTAGCTTGTGCTACTCCCAGGTAAGTTCAAGACAGAAGGAAACGAGCAGCACCTCTGGAATGCGTGAAAGTGTTGAGACTAGTTTACTTTTACAACATAGAGCAAAAGTATGTTCCCTTCTTGATGTTTGATGCAAGTCTGTAATACCTCTTGAACCTCATTTTATGTTTTTTCTTTTATCTGTAGGAAGTTGTGCCAAAACGGATTCTGCAAATGGAGGAAGCGATAGAAACTAGAGATTTTGCATCTTTCACACAATTGACTTGTACAGACAGTAATCAGTTTCATGCTGTTTGTCTGGATACATCTCCACCCATATTTTACATGAATGACACTTCCCATAGGTATTTCTCTAGTGGGACAGATATATGCTGCTTCGTTTAATTTAGCTATCAGACCCTTTTTTAATATATTAAACTGTTATCTGCTTTTCCAGAATTATTAGCTTAGTTGAAAAGTGGAACCGTTCTGAAGGGACACCACAGGTAAAGTGCTACCAAGTGTCTTGGTCGAGCTCGTAACAAATATCTTATTTTGGAAGGTTTCCAGTTTTTGTACCAGCATAGGTTTTTATTTCCGAGTATTTTCACTATGATGTGAGACAGATGATATAACCGTATATCAAATCTCATTTGCAAAACTAATAACACAAGAGCTAATATCTGGACAGGTGGCATACACGTTTGATGCTGGTCCAAATGCTGTACTGATTGCACGTAATAGAAAGGTTGCAGTTCAATTGCTCCAGGGGCTTTTGTACTATTTCCCCCCTAAGTCAGACACTGATATGAACAGGTGAGAGATGGAAATTGAGTCATTAGTTAACTGTGGTTTTCTATATTTTAAAATGACAAAAGAAAAACAAAAGCTCTATGTAATGATTTTGGTTTCTATGTTTACCAGTTACGTAGTTGGTGATAAATCAATTCTAAAAGAGGCAGGACTAGATGGAGCGAACAGTGTAGAAAGTCTCCAACCTCCACCTGAAATCAAAGATAACATTGGATCTCAGGATCAAAAAGGAGAAGTCAGTTATTTTATCTGCACTCGACCTGGAAGAGGTCCAGTCGTGATTCACGACCAAACACAAGCCCTTCTCGATCCTGAAACTGGCCTTCCCAAGTAAGCATTATTCTCTGCTTCAATTCTCTTAACTATGATTAGCTTCCTCTAAGTGAAAGTTTAAGAAACAATATTTGTGGCAGAATAGGTGCAGCTTGTTATCTACTGCTAGATTTCGTATCTCGAATAATAAAAATTCATTGGTTTTCGTTTTTACTAGACTCTATCTTTTCATTACGCTGAAACAGATACTTTGAATAATTGCAAATATGAAAATATATATACACATAGTACTAGAGCAACAGAGGATTAACATTTTCATGGGAGGATAGGGACAAAAGGAAAAAACATTTGCTATGAGTCTAAACAAATTGATGAATTGAAAATTAAGATTATTGACGAATAGGCAAGAGTTCTTTTAGGACAGTTTCTGCCATCCCATCAGCCATCGGAAACATATGACCAGCACCTGGAATCTCATGGTACTTTATCCAACTTTGTTTCTGAGCAATGATCCTTTGTAGTTGTACCGGGACAAGACGATCATCATCCCCTTGCCACAGATGTACCGATCCTTCACCCTTTGGGAATGGGTTCTCCATCTTCATTGGGTCGAAACTCCATTTCCCAAATCCAACAATCAGGTCTCGGTCAAGTGATTCGTGTATTCCTTGTGGCGTAGTTTGATTCTTGTAAGGCTCTCTTGCGGCGAGTTTGGGGAGGAGCGGAAGATCTGTAGGTGAGAATATCTTGGGGTTTCCTTGCATTACAGCTGCTCTTGGGAATAGCTTTTGAGTGTTCCACCAATAGAGTAACCATGGAGTGTGATGAGTAACGAGCATCGTAAACCTTTCGCTTTTAGATTGCTTGTTCCATAGCTCCCATGTCAAACTATCCGGGAAACTCGGCCACCATGAGTTGATTACAGGACAAAGCAATGTCGCTCCAGCGAGCCTGTGAGGGATGTACTTGAGAACACCCCAAACAGCTTCACCTCCCATTGAGTATCCAATTACGTAAAATTTAGGACCTAGTTGTAATTGGTCAGCGAGTTGTTCAATGTCATGAGCTAAAGTCTTCTCACTGCGTCCGGGGTGAGGATCGCTCTCTCCATAACCAGGTCGATCAAAGGACACCACGTAGATGCCATGTTTCTCAAGAAAACCCTGCCAAACAAATAATTCAATTACATTCTATTATAGACGCAAACCAAAAAGTTTGTATCTACAATTAGCAAAGAAATTTGCCATTAATAAATACTTTGAAAACAAATGCACACCAAACATAGAAGCACATGTGTAAGCAAAAGCAGACAATCAATGAACTACTAACTTACACCAAAAACTAACTCTAAAGAGGAAGATTGCCACGCACAGATCTGAAGCATAAAATTTGTGGGATTGGACGTCTACGGGTGATGCACAATCAAATTGAACCTAAACTCTAATTCCAACTCACCTAAAATATACTGCTAAAAAAGAAATTGCCAGACAATTAATCACAAATTCAACCGATGTGAGTCAAGAAAAGAGAAAAGATGAAATAATTACAGGAGGAAGACGATTAGCGATAACAGTGTCGCGTCTAAATGTGGAGAAAGCGTGGATAAAGACGATCTTGAAAGTGGCATTTTGTCTAGGAACTCCATGTTCTTGGTAGGCCAAATGGCGACCATCGTTAAGACGGATCCTAGGGGCAGTAATGGGCGGTCCACCATGCGTTCCACATATCTTAGAAGGTGGAGGTGTAATGGATACATATGCCCAAACCCCTAATCCAATCAACACTATCACCAACGTTCCTGCTCCTATCCCTGTCCAATGTTTTCAAATCAACAAATCAGTTTTCACATTTCCTTTCATTTCTTTTGCTTGCAAACCTATCAAAAAACTTACATTTCTTCATGTTGAGAAACCTTTGATAGAAGTCGGCTGACTTCTTCAAGGCAACAACGATACCAACTTATGATTTTGAAATAAATTGGTTGAAAGTGATGATTTTGCTACATTTATATATAGAAATCCGTAAAACTAAGCCTTCATTTCCACTTCACGTTATGTTTAACCGTAAATAACGGTGGTAACAATGAAAGATTTATTTTCTGTTGATGTTTACAGCTGGAAATCGCCGCCAGGTAGCTACAAGAACTCAGCCATTACAAAAATTGTACCCACAAAACGTATTAACTATATTTTGTTTAAGGAAAAGCCGATGTCATACACGAGATTAACTAGTTTTACATGTTGTTTAAGCTTGCTTGAAGATCAAGTTAGTATGTTTAGAAGAAGCTAAATATACATATTTGAATTGTTAAGTTTACTTTCTTTAGGAGTTATCTAAAGTTAGTTTTCCATTTTGTGTATTTGGGTTTTAAGCTGTATCTCTCTATATAAGAAAGTGCTAAAGTNATTTGGGTTTTAAGCTGTATCTCTCTATATAAGAAAGTGCTAAAGTTGTAGCACAACTTATGAGATTGGGAGCTTAAGGTTTGAGTGATTTTAACCTTAATAAAAGAGAGTTATTCTTGTGAAAAAGCATTGTGAAACTAGATTACATGTGTTTAATAATTGTCTTAACCTCTTTACCAGCGATTATGATGAAAATCTAATGCCTACGAAAAACGAAAAATCGCGCCAAACGATGTGCAATGCATATATATAAGAACACTTGCATACAATTATACTGTGTTATAAACATGACATAATTACTTCGGAAAATGTTTGATTTCTAACACAAATCTGGTGAAAAAGCTGTAAAAGTTAATTTAGTGATGAAAGAACTATGTATTAAGCATATTATTCATTTGAAAGTAGTATAGCTCTGGTCATTCGGGTCGTGTGTTCAGGTCTTTTGGATAAAAGAGTTTTATACCATTTCGGTTCGCTTTTGGGTCAGAGTAGTTCAGATCCAAATTTTTAAAACCAAAAATACCAGACCCGAATAGGATAAAATGACCTGATCCATAAATTAATACATAACATAAAAATACTCAAATATCCAAGAAAAATCTCATGATCCGGACCCGAATACCCGCATAACCAAAAAGTACTCGAATACCCGAAAGAATTTCCAGCTACCCAAGTATCGATTGGATACCCGATTGGTTCCGGGTAGGAACTGGACCCGACCTGATACCCACAAGTATTTCCACAAAATAGGTAAAACTGTTAGATCCGAACTCGACCCGATACCCACGAATATTTCCATAAAATACCTAATAGGTAAAACTATTAAATCCGAATCCGAACCCAAACCTGCTTTTTCGGGTCAGATTCAGTTCGGTTCATCAAAATCCAGATATTATGCCTATGACTAATTTATATGAAATACTAATTCAACTTTTAACAATGTTTCATCATACTTAGGTTACTACTGCTGAATCATAAAGAAAAATATATAATCTCCCAAACAAATTTCTGGAACTTTTAGAAACTATTGGTTGTATTTGTCGTTAACATTTGTAAATTTTATTGAAAGCTTTGTAAGTATAATAATTCTTGTAAATTTTCAGGAAAAATGGTTTTCAGGTCGTTGATGTCTTCAAGTCAGTATGACAAAGGAATTAGGACGGATCAACAGAAGCATTACCAAGTACCATGTGCTTAAATTTGTCTCATTTTTTTTTCCCACATCAACGACTTAATATAGATAGAACGAGATTTGAAGGCCTTAATTTTGTACAAGAACAAGAGGAAATAATCTCCACACAAGAACGTGTGAAAAGGAAACTTGAAAAAAAAGCTAAATCTAAAGTAAGAAATCCACTCTAGATTAGCTTATTAAACCAACAAAAGACTGAAGTGAAAATAAAAGGTACAGATCCATGAAACGATAAATGACCAAAAGAACAATAGGCCCAAAGATAAGAGACAAAGACGCCACATGTTCATCATGCATTTCATCATTGAAGCCACATGTACAGCCGAGATTCACTCCGGCGACCAAAGCGACTTTTACCGATGGAAAGTGCGAAAAGTCAACCGGAAACTGACAACCAAGCTGAATCCTCCATGAATACACTTCCAAAAGCTTATTTGCTGGAAAAGATGCTTAGATTTAAATCACCTGTAAAACTCATCTGCAGATCTACTAATATAATCGAAGTTGAAATAGCCAACATGAGATACAAGGACTTCATCAGCCAACTTATGCTTGTTGAGATTGAGAAAGGATCTTTGCTGACTCGCCGAGACGAATTTATTGACCAAGTGGTTGTCGGACATGATGCTGGAGGAGAGCCAGATCTGAAAAGCCAAAGAACCGAAAGCAACAATCGAAGAGATTCCAAAGATTTAATGACCTAATGTCGAAGGGAGATCTGAAAGAGCTTCTGAAGTGTAACCGGACTGAGAGACAGGAGAATTGTTGGAGAGGTGTCGGCGCCAAAAGCTCCGAGATAAACTCCATATCTCTAGAGTCTACCGAGAGAAAGAGAGTAAACAAGACATATCTATCAATGAGAAGAAAAAACAATAAAATAAAGCAAAATAGTAGAAGATAAAGAAAAAGGGAACCAGCGTCGAAACAAGAAAGACTTTGATCACCGGCTCCGGAAGAGATTATTGATGGAGAGCGAGAGGTAGAAGAGAGAAAAATGAGAATTTCTTCACAATATATATTTATTTTTTTTGAGATTAATCTGTCTCATTTTCATTAACAATTCAACAACGAAAAAGGCACAAAATTAAACATCCCTTTCACAGTTTAAACATAATAAATTACGAATATTGCAACTCACTTTACACAGGAGAGAGAAATCAATTATTGTCAGACATATCACGAAACCTTGCAAGTGCTTTCTTATGGAGAAGAGTTCTGTAAGTGTCACCAGGCTGAACCTCAAACTCAGGATCAACTTTTTTCTGCTGACTTCCAAGTCCTGCTCTTCTATCAACGCCTTGCGCTTGCACCGGTTCTTTCATTCCACTACCGTCTTTCCCCAAACCCTGAGATCACATACCAAGGGAACCATCAGTATTAAGCCAATGATCATAACTAATTACACTAGTTTATTAAAAACCAGTTACCAATCCTTCGTGCCAACCCATGTTCCTCAGCATTCTGTTTCCAACGTTACTCTCGTCTATTGCTTTCTCTTCTGTTATTACATCGAAACTACTGACTTCGGTCGTTGTGGTAATCCCTCGTCCACCCACGCCAGGAGGAAAAGGTGTTGGATCCAATGAACCTTTTCTCAACCCCGTTATATCCTCCTCATCTTCATGTAAACACACCATTTTTCCAATTATGTTAATAACAATTATACAACTCGGTTCCATTTTTGAGGAATACTTAAGGGTGCTTACTTGAATCCATAACATCACTTGAAGTTGATGAGCCGTATAAGTTTCTTCTTTCTGCAGCACGGTCTCGGTATGATGTCTGTGGCTGTTGTTCTCTTTGTACAGGCACTGCAGTCGGTGTTTCTGAGAATCTTCTTCTCCCACTTCCAGAAACTGAAATCGGAACTGAAGCCGAAAATGCAGACGGCAAAACTGGAGGCACTTGTAAGTTCGAAGAAGATGAAGCTCCTCCCACAGTTCCTCCAAATGAACCTCTAATCACCCCCATCAAAGGACTTCCTGTTGTACTGCTGTTCGAAATTTCTGTACTTGTCAGTGCAGAAACTCCATGATTGGAGATAGTTCTCTCCTTTGCAATAACTGCTGCATCAGATTTCAGCTTGCCTTTGGATTGTGCAGCGGAGAAAGCCGATCTTGTTTCAGCCTGAGCTGTAGATGGATTGTCACCCAGTGAAGGACGTTGTGTTTGTGGTTCATGGCTCCGCTGTTTCCACATTGTTAAAACATTACTCATTTTTTTCTTGCTAGCCAGCAGGCTACTCTTTGATGCAAGTTTTATCTCCTTCACTCTCTCTTTTTCTCTTTTCTCTGATGCAATCGCTGCTGCTGCTGCCGCTTGGACCGCATCTGGTAAGGAGAGAGCTTTTTCAACATTGGGGGTAGCAGCCGCTGAGATAATAACTTTTTGTTGACTGGATTTCTCCATCTTGGCCGATTCTGGTTGTTTCTCAGTTAATTTACTCTCATTGTCCTGATCCGGACAAGGAATATATTGTTGCGTTTGCTGGTCATAAGAGTACCAAAGCCCACTATTGCTGTCATAATAAAGACCTGTGCATATATAGAAGCATATGATTAGTAAAAATACAACCCTCTTCTAACACAAGAGAAACCAAGTTATCCACCACCACAGACCAAGTAGAGAAGACTATTATTACCAAAAACTGCCTATACACAATTCATCATTAAGCTCTATCAGATGCGAATTTTCAACGCCCTATTAAACATTGCATACTTTGCCAATGCAGATTTGGAAACAAGAGCTGTGGCTCGATCATAATAAATTGTAATTTAACCATATAACCAATTCAAAAAGATAAGAATATATAAGCAAAGAAAAACCTGAATTTCCATCGTAGTAATATCCAGAAGCAGCGTCATAGTAATAACCAGATGCTTCATCCCAAACATAGCCAGACTGTGGAGCAGAAGCCCCGATTTGAGATTCAATTTCTCCAATGCCTTGGTCCTGTCCTCCGGTGGTTTGTTTCTCATCAGGATTGTATTCCTTGGGAGCCCATCCAACACCATCATACTAATAAAAACAAAAATGAATAGCGGTTCACATGTCGTGCATAATCATGACAATCTTCAAAAAAAACAAAACTGTACCACTGGTAACCAATAATAATCCAAGAATTGAAGGAAATTCACCCTCATTAGAAACGTAATTATCTCCAAACAATGTATTAACATTAAATTGCATCAGGCACGTCTAGTACACTGAAATCCAGTAACCACAACAAGCCTATGAACACAGTCAACATAATGTTCAGATTATTGCTCATTTCTCATAACCATCGGACTCCTTTCATTCCCCATTCTGGTTAAATGCAAGTTAATAGTACACACAAAATAGGTTGGCATTGCTTCAGTACATACCCATTATGTTAATATGTCATATAATGATCAATGTGTGAACAACTACACAAAATGAGGAAAACTGGACTGAAGACAATCTTCAGGTACCTGTTGAGAAAACGCTGCTGCTTCAATCGCAGCAGCAGCAAGGTTGCTGGAGTGAGAGGATGCTGATATACCAGTTCCAGAACCATGAACACTCTTTGCATATGCAACTCTAAGAATTCTACCATTCTTTTCAAGAGCTGTTCCATTTGTTGCTTCAAGTGCCTTGGCAGCGTCCTCAACCTACATGAATCACATTCTTCCGTTTCAAGTTGGTAGGTGGATTAAACAACAATCGGATACCTAGTGAACTGGAGAAACTAATATTTATATATATGAAACCAGTTCTACTAAAAAATCCGATCACCATTTAGATGTTAGACTTGTAAGAATATCTGCAATAACAGAAAAATTTACTACACAAGCTTTAAAGTTCCATGCAAGAAGTGGTTAATTATATGAATAACGCTAAATAAAGTATTGAGAGTGTGCCCATCACCAAACATTGCTAAAACCAACAACAAAACTAGCAGATTATGAAAACTATGGAGCTTGTTAGAACAACAAAAACAAGTGCTACGGATCATCGAAAGGGTTTCTAATATCTATCAAAAGTTTTACTCGCAATTAATTTCATCAACAAGGGAAAATATAAGCAGAAGAGAGCATGTGAGTAGATGACCAGGGATAGTAGGTGCAACAACCAACTTAGCGTTGAGAACCTACCGAACCAAAATGCACAAATGCAAATCCTCGTGAAACATGAGTAAATTTGTCTCTCACAAGTCGAAGATCCTACACAATGGTGAAAAGATAAAAACCACATCAACTGATGGATAAGTACATATCCTATCAAAAAACAAACCCAAAAGGAGTTTTGTTGACCTTGATAGGAGCATGCTTGGAAAATTCATACCGAATCATTTCCTCATCAGCATCTTCATCCAACCCACGTACAACTAAGACATGCGTTGGACCTGGAATATACAATAAGAAGAGCACTTCTTAGGTGTAAATGACATGTAAAATAGTTCATAAAACTTTTGATTGTGTTCTGACCAACAATAAAATCTTAATCATTTTAAGGAAAATACTGATCAGAACCTGTCTCCAAAGTTCGTCTTCCTGGTGCTGAGTTTGATAAACCTACATCAGCTGCAGGAGAATCCTTGGTCTTCGGTTCATTACACTGCGTAAGGAGATAGAGATCATACTAAATTATACAATGCCCACAAATTATTTTTGTCATATTAAGACTTCACCCGAGACTTTTCCAGTGTTCTACCATCAATTAAGAGACAAACAGCTGCATTGCAAAGTAGACCACCACAAGACAGAACTATTGATATAAGCAAATAGAAAGAATGATAAATCAGAACCCATTAATAAAGATCAGCTTCAGGATGTTATACATATTTTCCTTTTGACATGTGAACTATGAATAATGCATTTATTGCCACAAATTATTGTAAATGCAAACATATACAATTTAAGCATTGGTATACGCATCAACGTGTCTACTTAAAAGATAAAATTGTTCATATACCATTATTACCAACATTTTAACGTCACGGTCCCAAACAAAGTATAATTTGAGAATACATACAGGTTTGTCACCAAAAGGAACTGAAAAAAAAATTGTGCACAAAACAGATATATGAGTGCTTTATCAATTCTAGCTCGTTCGGTATTTTCAGTCACCAACTCATGACAGACACATTGAGTAGTTCTTCCAGCAATTAAATATATTCTAGCCCTGACAATGAAATTTACATAACTTTCTTCTAAACAATGCACCAACCTGAAAGCAGGAGGTTCGTCGCGCAAAATTGATACAGCCACAGATTGTGCATATCCAATCTGTGGGAACCATGCTTCGATTTCCACCAGCACTGCGCCTAGAACCATGTTCTTGCCTATGGGACACACCAGCCCTACCAGTAGGTTGGCTGCAGAAACACACCACACATTTCAGTGCAAAAGCTATACAACTAAGAGTCCATTACTTTTCAGGTCAAGGACCTTTTATCTGAATGTAACAAATCTACGATCACTCTAGGAATTATAAATGTTAAATCGAAATGAAAGTCAAATGATTATGAAAAGACCTGTAATGAAAAATTAGCTTCCTTCCATCCAAAACTATGCCATCACGCTCAATTATGTCCATCATGGTGCGTGCAGCATCCTGCTCAGGCAAACATACATAATTGCATACTGGGTTGAATAAATCACAAGAAAGAGCCCCAAAGAATGAACAGGTTAGTTGAATGCATTTACCACCGTGGGGAAATCAATGAATGCAAATCCACGAGAAATTCCAGAATTTTGCTCCCGGATCACCCGAACATCTTGCAGAGGACCCCATTCAGCCTAGTCGAGCATCAGGGACAATGAAGTCATTCAATAAAAAGTGTTCAACCCTTAGCATATACAAACTTGAAATATAAAAAAGAGATTACCAGAATCTGGTAGAGATCTTCTTCTGTTGAGTTCGCCGAGAGACCCTTCACAACAACAGTGGCGGATGGTGTCTAGCAAAAACCATAAATATATTGGAAACGATTTTTTTAAATGTCTTTGCAACAAAATAATATAAACCAGGGACAGGAAGATATTATGTACAGCAGAAACATTATCCTGGTCATGTCTATATCTGTGTTCTCTTCGCTTTTCACTTTCATGCCAGTGATTGCCCTCATAGCTGTCCTCGCCGTAACTGCGACCTCTAGGAGATCTTGATCTTGAGAATTCACCACGTCCTGTAGATCGAGATCGTGATTTCTCATATCTCTTGTGTGGACTCTCATCCCTTTCACGACTGAAACATCGTTTGTCCCACTCTTTATCACGTGAGTCCCATTCTCTGTCTCTTGAGTTTCGTTCTCTATCTTGCGAATCCCGGCTCTCTCGATAGCCATCTCTCACACTGCCCCTTTCATAATCAGAATCATAACTACGGCGAGCATAATCATAATCTCTTTCACGGCTATCATCTCTGTTATGATGATAACTTCTAGATCTATATCTATTGTCATTGCATGGATAGTCATCGCGTGCATCATATCGTGACGACCTTTCATGATCATGATCACGGTAGTATCCATTACGACTCCCAACATCAATATTATGATAATAATCAGCAGCATAATTTGAATCAATGTAAGGCTTTTCTTGTCTACGAAGTTCGCGAGGACAGTCTTCATAATTTCGCCTTTTAGATTGAGGCAAAGAACCCAGAGTATTATGTCCAGATGGATAATTATAGACATCATCCCGCATCAATCTGTCTCCGGGATATCCCTCATCATATGATACACCGAACCTGTATGAGCAATGTAGTATAGGAGGTACAGAAAAGATATCAAAAATTCAAGATTAATCCCGACCAAACCAAGTACATGAAAAGCAAATGACAAAGAGTAATTCAACTCTTTATTCGTGGTTAATGCACCCATGAAGAAACTAAACACTGCATCAAAATAGTCCATTCAACTAGTACTCACCGATTATTTGGATCATTCTCAGCACCATAACCCTCCAGAGCCTGTGAATTGAAGAGAATAAGCTATGTCAGGAACAAACATCATGACGGATATTACGTTAGCCAAATCCCATCCACATCCTCACTCTCCAAGTCTCTCCCTCCACGGATGAGGGCCGTAAAAATTGACATTCACAACATCCCTAAATATTTCTTGTTTAATCATCCCATATATGTAAGGAGAAAACCACAATTACACTGTTAGTATCCCATTCTTGCTGACGACCATATCGACCAGGATCCATTTCGGGCCAATGCACCGACTTTGATGGTCTGCAAGACTATTCAATACGTAATCCTCAAAGCTCTTTCCTGAACTACACGCATAAACAGACAGGTACCTCTTAGTGCATATATAATCAAGAATTCCTAAAGCTGATCAAGAAAGCCTAGAACATAAAAACTCTTCCAGTGTGAAAGACAAAAAAAAAAAAAAAAAAAAAAAGACAAGGGGACATTNGGGGAAAAAAAAAAAAAAAAAAAAAAAACAAGAGTCAAGGGGACATTATCAGAAACAAAACTAAAGGATCATTAACCACGAAAGAAATTTCTACAGTAAATACATGGCAAGTAAATCTCACAGGATCATTCACTTTTATAGAAACAGCTAGACACTCACTAAGCAGGAAAACATGCATTGGCTAGGAAGAAGAAACAAATACACGAGCAGAATGCATCCAACAATACAACAATATAGATCATTCTACGTTCATTTGACAGTTGGGCCTCACTATTTGTAACGCAAAATTTGCCAAGCAACTAGAAATTAGATATAGATAGAGCCGCGACATCAACTATTGCTTCATCTAATAAACTCATTTTAGTAAGTTGCATAGTAACATACAAATTGAACATTTCATATCCAAAAAGAGGAATAATCCTCTGATATATAAAATAAAAGAGATTAGAAATGAGAATGCCACGCTCAACCTCGATGAACTGAGAACAGCAAGACGACGCCGGACAAAGATCACAAGTGCATGGAAGATGGAGACGAGCTGTGATAACAGCGGAACAAGTACTTGTAATAAGAGTTTTATATATAGAGAAAATCAAGGAGCCGAGAACCAGAGGTGAGAGAAACAAGCCTGAAAAGCGGTGAACAAATCAGACACACAGCGATCATTAGCGAAAGGAGCCGAGCGATGAAGTACCCGTATAAATCGGAATGTTCTAAACAACAAAATACTCGAGTTCTATCGAGAGAACTCAGGGAGAAGAAAATCAGAGAGTCAACAGCGATCGTTCAATTTGAAGAGAGGCAAATTCAGAGCTCCACCGGTAGACTTGGCCAGAATAGAGATTAGGGTTTCGCGTTGTTGAAGACGAGATGAAAAAGGCGTGTATATTATTAACACAGATGGTTTTTTTTTCCCAACACAGATGAGTTATTTATGGGAATCCAATAGGGCTGTTCAATTTGATAAAACCGAATCAAACCGATCTGAACCGAAAAAAAACCGCTTATTTATAATATTATAAGATAATATAAATATATATATATATATATATTAGTTATACTATAATGATAGACATGTGAAATATTCAACGCGTATAGTAATGTCTAGTTCTAATATAATAATATAGTAAAATAATTAAGCGTATAATATAGTATTAATTTACTTTTATAAGTATTAGTTATTTAGATCTTTTTTATCTGTGCACCCAATTTTTTTTTGACAATTTAACATATAGTTTTTGTATGATATTAAACATCACACTATTTCTGATATTATATTTATGAAAAATTAATTTTTGTATTTAATGTTATAGTAATTTTTTATTTATAATTTATAAATATGGTTGATAAATTATAAAATATTAAATAATACAAAAAACCGACAAAATTTAATTCAATTAAATAAATTTATGGTTTTTGGTATAAAA
>OVAX01001204.1:0-51071 GCA_900406405.1 Lepidium africanum
TATCATGTAGAATGAGTCTAGTTTGCATTGGGAATTATGATGCTTTTGCCTTGTTTGCTGCCGGTTTGATGGTTAGAATCACTGCCCTTGTCTCAAGTTGTTTGATGCACACACTCTAGCTTGAAACTAAGACTGAACCATGCTTGGAATTGATGGAATGTGCTGCATATTTTGATTGAAAGTGTTGTGATTCGATACTGAGTGATAACCANAAAGTGTTGTGATTCGATACTGAGTGATAACCAGAAAATGAATTTGCAATTATCTAGTCTTTGCATCACTTTGGAGTTTATGGATTTCACAAAATATTTGGACTATTTTTCTCCTTCATAACTGCTACCTTGTTAGTCCAAATAGCTTCCCACCTTGCTGTATAATTGCTTTATTTCGAACCTTGCCATTGTTTGCTGTGTGATTGCGAGGCTTTTTTCGGAATAACTTAGCATAAGATGTTAAGAGAGAACCGACAAGAGCATGTCTCCATGTAGATTCTAGTCCACGATTTTTGGACTAGACTAGGACTAAATGGCTTTGGTTTGGGGTGTGGGATTTGCTTGTATCTAAGCAGGGAAAGTCATGGGAAGTATGAGCAGAAGAAAGAAATGTTCAAAAGAGAGAGTTTAAGGAGGGATTGGGCTAGAAAATATAAAAAGAGTCTAGTAAAGGTTTGGGGAAACTAAAAGAATAAGAAGGTTCTAAGAGTGAGAAAAGAAGCAATAAGTCTTGAATAATGAAGAAAAGAGCCTAGAGTTGTAAGTGTAAAACTCCCAAACCGCTAGAAGTTCAAAGTAATAAGACCCCCTCCTTATAATCTCGATTGGAAAAGCTTGTGTTTATGATCTTTGATGGTTGGAAAAGAAGGAAGCCTTGTGATAAAAATGGTAGATTAAGATCACACTCTGGGATAGATTAGCTAGGTGAACCAATTGGGTGCATGGGTAGATGGATAAATGCTCTTGTATGCGTCTATTGGATTATCACCTTTAGCATTATGCCAAAGCTCTTTCCATTTTCTGAGCGATCCTTTGTACATTGATTGACCACATTTTGTAGAGATCATTCTTATCTCTTGAACCTCACCTTGGCCAAATGAACTTGATGTTTAGACTAGATTCATGGTTCCGAACTTTAATGAATGTTAAGAGGGATGGTTGATTTGAATGCATGAGTAGTCAAGGTTAAGTTCATTCGGTTTTGAGATGATGATGGCTAGAGTTTTTGAGTATGGCTGATTGTTCGCATCATAGAACTTTAGACATGGACATTGATTGCTTAACTTTCGAACCAGTAGGTTTGGTCTGAGTTCCCACATAGCACTCTCCCATTCGTTTAGACTTCTACTTTTGCTTGAGGCCAAGCAAAAATCTAAGTTTGGGGGAGTTGATATGCTTGCATTTTAGCCTATTCTAGGCTCATTAATCATCCAAGTTGCATTCATAATCTTTGCATTTGTCACATATTAGAGTCCTTTAGGTCTGCATTGCATGTTTTGCGTTGTATTTGCCTTGGAGTGGTTGCAGGAACAGTTTGGATCAAAAGAGGCTTGGATCAAAGGAAGGAAGGCTGACTCGCTATCACTGTTCGCCTACTACTGCGATTGAAGCACCATTCACAACCTGGGAAGATGACTCGGTGCTACTACTCGCTGGTCATGGCGAGCTACACCTGAAAAAGTTCTCAACTTTACCAGCCCAAGATGACTCGCTGGCTTGACTCGGATGGTGAGGCGNGCGATTGAAGCACCATTCACAACCTGGGAAGATGACTCGGTGCTACTACTCGCTGGTCATGGTGAGCTACACCTGAAAAAGTTCTCAACTTTACCAGCCCAAGATGACTCGCTGGCTTGACTCGGATGGTGAGGCGAGTTGGACCAATTCAGAATCCAAAAATGCACTACTCACCTGGATTACTCGCATGCACCTCCGAGTCAGCTGTTTCTTTGACTTTTTATTTTCCGTTTTGACCAACTTAGGTCAGATGTAAGTGGGTTATAAATACCCCTTTAGCCCCCAAACCTTATTCACGTTTTTCCTCTTTTTGGCAAGATCAAACAGCCACCTTTTCTCTTGTTCTTATTTTATTTGCTCCTTTAGTGTAAGATCTTGGATTATGAGTTGAATCAATGTTCATGGTTATTTAATGAAAGTTGCTTAGTTTTGACTGTTGATTCTCTCTATGTCTTTCTTTTTTATTTCTGGGTTTATGTTTCTCACCATGCTTAGTGAGTAGATCTTTTTAGGGTTAGTGAGGAGATGGGTTTAATCTAGGTTGAATCATGGTAGTCTCTCTTGGTTAGGTTAGTATTGCTCAGATTTTGGTAGACTAGATGTGCTTAATGCTTGTTTCAACCTGATCAATTGGAACATGAACTCAAGGTAACAAACACCCACCAAGTGTTTGATAAAATGCCAAGTTCAGTTCTAGTCTAGGATTTGGTGCTCCTTGAACAGAGATTGTTGTTTGAAGCAGTATATTTGCTTATCTCAGCCTTTGCTTAATGCCAATTTGATTTTGATCACCAAGAGATTTGGTTTTGGTCAATCTCAGATTGAGTTTGCATTATCCATGGGAATGGTTTGATTGCTTGATTCATAGTTGTTGTAGCTCAAAATCACCCTGTTAGGTTACTGCATAAGAGTAGATGACCATGATTTTGCTGAAATCCATTACCCATATCTCCTCATGAGCCCTTGTTTTTGCATCTTATAGCTTTTGTTCATCTTGCTCTGTTTTTCTTCCAATCCTTTGTTTTTAGATTGCTCTGTTTTAGGTTGCTCTGTTTTGATTTAGTTTTGTCTGTATTTTCATTTAGTTCTGAATCAAACTTGTTAGATAATGGCTTTAACTAGTGTCTGATTGCATTACCTATTGCTAGGCAAGATCCAATTGGTACGATACCTTAAGTACTATAAGGATTTGGTAATTCAGTGGGTTAAAAACCTGTTACCATAGGATTCAAAGGTTACTTCAAAGGTGGTTTGAAGTTTGGTTGCCTTAATTCTTTATTTTGAGCAGAGCTCTTCTTAGACTTTGTCTCTTTATTTCTCCTTGTACATAAAACATTTTGTACTTAACATTTTTTGTTGAATAATAATTTTCACATTTCAACAAAAAAATTATTCTATTGCTTGGATATATGAGGAGTCAAAAGTGTGGATCAAAATAATTAGTAAGAGTAATTATGTATTTATTTTTATACTTCACGTTCTAACATTCTAACATATGTTTGGAAAAAGTAAGAGTAATTACGTATTTATTTTTATACCTTACATTCTAACTTTCTAGCATTACAACGGACGTTTGGAAAATATTTATTTAACGACTTTGATATTTGTATTTTGATTTTTTAAATCCACTTATTTATTTGTTTTTATTTTAGTCATATAATATATTTTTGGCATATAATTTTAGTAATATAGTACTATATTGTAGTCATATAAAATTATTCTTAATTTATTATATATATATATATATTTCTGCATACATATAACTTATCATATATATATGTATATATATATGTATATATATATGTGTATATATATATATATATGTTTTTTTGTTTTAGCATATGTTTTGGTTTTGTTTTTTGGAGGCTTCAAAGTGAATGAATAATTTTAGTTTGTAATTGAGATGTATATTTAATTTGTATTTGTAATTTTAAATTAATTAAATATGATAATTTAAATTCTTTGTATTTTCCGAGGATGTGTGGTCCAATGGTAATGGCCACTTTAGCTTTCTTCAGGCACCAGAGTTCGATTCCTTCCTGATGCAAAGGGAAGAAAAAAAGAGGGATTTTAGAATATGGGTTTTGGCTATGGATCGGGCCTTGTCGATCCAATTATAAGAGTAAGGTTGACAAAAAAATGCTTTGTGTTTTAAATGAGGTGATGATGTGGCTTCATGAGAAGAGAACACAATTAACTATATATAGAGATATTAAAAATGAATTTTAAAACCAAGTAGTTAGCAAATGGCCTTTAGCATAATGGCATGTGGTAAGTCCACTAAAGGCAGACGCACTTGCACATCCTAGGATCGAGTCTCACCGCCTACATTATGTATGAACTTAGCTAACAAGCAGGGCAGTTGTAGCCTAATCTTGACAAAAAAAAAACCAAGTGGTTATGGTCTAGTGCATGCCCGACTTTAAGATAAGAAGGATTCAGTGCAATAACCTGAAAATGGCCCTAAATACATTAAAGAAAATTCTAACAAATACAATCTAACTTGTATATATATATATATATTTAATTATATAATGTAATTCTATTCATATGTTTTGAAAAAAATCCATCAATTAAGCTTTCAGTATTTAACTCTTCCAAAAAAACATTTTCGATTGCAATCAAAACAAGTTCATTCAATCTATCTTGTGACATTGATGTCCTCATGTATGACTTCAGTATCTTGAGCTTAGATAAACTCCTTTCTGCAAAACAACAGTAATTGGAATGAGTTTTTTTTTGTCAACAATTGGATCGATAAGACCCAATCCATAGTCTTAAGTCCACACCCCAAAATTCCTTGTTAATCTGCTAGTGTAGTGGGGAGGAATCAAACCTCAGTGCCTTGAGTCATTAGTTGGATCATCTTAACCACCAGACTGTGAGTAACTCAGCCAATAATTGGAATAGTTCGTAAAATTCTATATGCAATTATAGAATATGGAAAACTATCAAACTATATTAGGAAATTTAATATATCATTTGCTCCCATATTTTCATTTGACAAAAGATCTTTGAGAAAGTTTAGCTCAAGAAAAAGTTCATCTCCATTAATGTCTAACAAATCACAATTTTTCAAATTGTTTTCTAAATAACTACAATGAGACCTCAAATTCATATCATCGCATGTTTTCAACCTAGTAGAATCAAACAAAAAACCAAATATATGTTCATATACAATTAATATTGTTCAAACCCCTTATCAAAGGAACTAATAGCATGATCTATAAAACTATGAAAAATGGTTAAAACATTCAACACCCTCCTTTTTTTTATCTTTTTCATTCCACACCAATCTTTTCTCTCTTCCACCTAACTATTCAACACCCTCTCAATTTTTATACAATTACAACACTTTATTTAATAAAATTCAACACCTTACCCCACTGATTTTATTTTCATATATATATTATAATTATTAAAACTAAAATAACTCAAATAATAATAAAAGAAATCGAAATTTTTTTTATTAAAACACAAAAAATTAACCAAAAATAAAGAATCCATAGTTTGGAATATTTTGAGGGTGTGGTTGACTAGAATATTGATTAGAAATTTGGTGATTGTTGGGATTTAGGTGCATTAGTAGAATTTTGGGTATTGAAAGGGTTATTGTTATGATCCATATTACTCAAAATGTGAATAAAAATAAGAGTTTATAGAATAATAGTTGAAAATTATAGGAAAGTAATAAAATATTTTCATGTGTGCAAATTGAATAAAACATTTCTCGTACTCTTTCTCATGACGCAAGTGCATAAGCGAGGCGCGCTTATTCAATAAAAGGTTTGTTAAACGTGTGTATTTTCCAAAAATTATTTATGTTTCCAAACTTTCTTTGATTATATTTTTACTTAAGTCTATAACCCTAATTTGTATAGTGATCCAAATATTTCAATTTAACTTTACGACTCCACCGTTTTCTCTTCTTTAACTCTTCATCATCTTCTTCTTTCTTTTTCTCTCTAGTTCCTTCGTTGTTTTTATCATGTCTAACTCTGAATCCATAAAACATATAGACATAGGTAATATATATACAATTCATGGAAAGAAATATGGTAGTTTTAAGTGTAAGTTTTGCGATAAATGGTGGAGTTAAATGTATAAAAGATCATTTAGCCGGTGACTTGAAGATTGTTACTCCATGTCCATGTGTTCCTGATGATGTGAAATTAGAAGTAATAGTCTTCATGAAAAATAAGCACGAGGCAAAGGCCACGACTCAAATGCTACCACCATTCCCTAAATACAAGTACAATGATTATAATGATGAAGAAGAAGTTGAAGTTCAGCCTATTCAAGGATGTGGTCAGGGACATGGGCAGCCTTTTTCTTTGAAGAAACACAAAGGTCCAATGGATAGGTTTGTGTGTCCAACTCCTCCTGATGTTTTGAAATGTATACTAGAATGGATATATTTGATATCTGTGATAAGAAACTTAGGAACATAGTATGTAGTGCTATTGAAAGGTGGTTCTATGATGCAATTCTGTTTATACAGCTACTAATGATAGTTTTAAACAGGCACTCGAGTTAGTTGGGCAATATGGATCTTGCTTTAAGCCACCATCCATTTATGAGTTGTGTGTTCATTTTCTTAAGAAAGAAGTGCAAGAAGCTCAAAACCATTTAGTGGAACACAATAAAGAATGTGTAACTAAAGGGTGTTCACTAATGTCAAATGGATGGCGCGACTCTGTTGTTCAAAAATACATAATTAACTTTCTTGTTAATTCGCTAAGGGGATCAGTTTTCATCAAGTCAGTTGATGTTTCATCGGTGGTGAAATATTCAAACTTGCTGTTTTATATGCTTGATGGTACGGTGGAGAAAGTTGGAAAAGCTGATGTTGTTCAAGTTATAACAGATAATGCTTTAAATTATGTGAAAGCTGGTAAGTTTATCCTTAAGATATATGACATGTTTTTCTAGAAGTCGTTTTATATTCTTTTTACACTATGATTTTGGTTTTGATGTGTAATGGTTTTTCATCTTAGAATAATTACTAATGGCCAAAAGACCACATCTCTACTAGATGTTGTGCATCACACTGCATATATCTCATGCTCGAAGATATTGGGAATATACCCTTTGTGAATAATGCAATAAAGAATTGCATTTTCATGAATAGTTACATCTACAATCATACTTCACTTGTGAATATGATGAGGAGATTCACAAACCAAGAAAATTTGCATAGATTGGTGGTTATTCGGTTTGATACATCATTTATCACACTTGCTCCACATCACAAACAATAGAAAAACTTGATGAATTTTGTCACTTCTCAAGAATGGAATGATTCTAAGTGGCCAAAGGAAACATGAGCAAGGAAAGTTAAACAAATCATTATGCAAGACAATTTTTCAAGGAACGTGTTATATGCACTTAAGTTGACGAGACCTATAGATAAAGTGTTACAAAGTGTTGATAAAGGAAAAAAACCAGCTATGGGGTACATCTATGAAGCTATGGATATGGGTAAAGAGGGCATTGCAAAGACATTCTGCAACACCCTAGTTTTATAATATATGATATATGGTGGTGCATGCAAAGAATTTTAAAAATAATTGACTTGGCCACCAATTTCACCAAAATACACTTATCTTTTCGGTCATTTGTCAATAGGGAACTCCAGGGTTAAGTGTGCTTGAGGTGGAGTAATTGAAAGATGGGTGACCTTTCGGGAAGTGACTCTCAGAACCGTGTGAGTGAGCACAAAACACAGGGAAAGATCATGTGGTGATTTGTATAGTCGATAAACAAGTCTTTAAAGCCTTCTAGACGTAGTGTATCGGCTGTCGGCGGGTAAAGTGGTCTCACAGGCCATAAGAGGATGTGAGGCCACTAAAGTGGCAGTCGGGGCGTTACACTTTCAATAACAGAAGAGATGAGTAGTTACAAGCATTTGACATCATTGATGAGCGCTAGAGTTGTTAGCTACATAAGCCATTGCATGCTGCTAGTTCTTTTCTTAATCCAGAATACCAATATTTAAACAAGGAATTGGTGGATTGTGAAGAGGTTGTTAAGGGTTTATACGACACTATTGGAAGGTTGATTCTAGACCTTGAAACTGAAAACTAAAGATAAGTACTTGAAGAATTGATCAACTTTAAAATTGTGAAGGACTCTTTGATCATTCCGTGGCAAAAAGAAAATGGCAAACAAAATCACCATGTAATAATTTGAATTTAATAGAATAAGTAGAAAGTACTAACTCAATAATACAATGTTAAATGTTTTTCAGCTGATTGGTGGTCATATTATGGAGAGTCTACTCCGAAACTTAAAGATTTTTTCATCAAAGTTTTTAGCCTTACGTGTAATGCAACTGGCTGTGAGAGAAATTAGAGTGTATTTCAACATGTAAGTGAGTTATAATATATAAATTATTATATAACTTCTAAGATTTTTCACATTTTTTAATTTGTTAAAGGTTTAGTGCAACATGAATATGTGTAGACGTGTGCAACATATTATTTTGTTACATTTAAAAGTTATTATACGTGTAGTGTAACATTTTATTCACGTTTTTTATTTGTTATTTCTAACAGCTCCACACAAAGAAAAGGAATTGATTGACTCAAAACAAATTTAATGATATGGTATTCATTAAATACAATCGTACACTGAAACGATGTTACCAGAAGAAAGACACAACTGATCATATTCTCTAACAAGATATAATGATAGTAATGAGTGTTATTAGGAACAATGGATGGACAATCAGATGATTACGATGATTGAGTCTTTCAAGATGATGATTTAACATGGGAGATGGTAAACACAACTTGTGAAGCTAATGACTCGAGCTATGTTACTAGAGCTGCTAGAGCATCAAGTTCAACACATGCTTCAGTTAGAACTGAGAGAGGGAAGAATACAATATCATCTAAATCTCAAAGGCCATCTCCAATGGCGTTTATTGATGATGATGAATGATGATGATGATGACATAGAAGAAGATTTCAGAGGAGAATATGAGAATTTTGAAGTGCTTGGAGAAGTTGATGAGTATTGAAATGGTGATGAGATTGATTTTTAGAGCTTTAGACTTTCTTTTAAAAATTTAAACTTGGATTGGTGTGACTTATTTTGTGTCTTCTTATCTATGTTTGAGACTTATGGATTTTAGTTTGGTACTTTGGTTGAATTTATTTTCTGAATTTTAATTGGTTTTAACTTTTAACATTGTTCCATTGTACAAATTGGTGCTAATACGTTTTTACTCAGTTTTTTTGCTCTAGGCGCATGAAACGAGGTGAAACGGTTGCCTAGACATGAAATGCTAGTCCACACCTGCCTCGTCTCGACTCGCTTTTTGCTATTTTAAGCACCTGAATCAACAAATCTATGTTCTCTATATCTTTAAAGAAAAAGAAATTAACCCACGTACAACATCAATTTACATATCCTTTGACTGTAACTATTTACCAACCATATTTACCACATGCAGTATATCAAACCACATAATATATGATAACAAATATTCAAAACTACTAATCTCATTTATTGCTAGAGATTTAGCTTCACTTTAAATCATAGGATCATTATCACTTTTAGCCGCTTCAAATAAAACTTCTCGCATATCTACAATTTGAAATCTTATTGCTTTAATACTATCAATCCTACTTTCCAATCTTGTTGTTGACAATTGCTTAAGAGTTAAACTTTTCACATGTTTCTTTAAAATATCCCACCTTTTAATTGTATTAACAAGCAAATAATATAAATGTTGCACTACACCAAAAAATCTTTTACTTTCACAAAATTATTTCCAATATCATACAAAACTATATTGAGACTACAACAAGCACATGGCGCATAAAATGCTATGGATTCATATCCAATAGTCTTTTTGTACACCTTGCTTACTTCCTTTCATATCAGATCAATTATCATAGCATTGACCTCTTATATTATCTATGTCAAGATCTAAAGATTGTATTGCATCTTCTAACACTTCAAAAGGTCTTTGACCCGTTGTATCATCTACTTTCAAAAACTCAAAAAAAATAATCTTTACTTTAAAAGAATTAGAGAAAAAATAAACGTACCTTAGAATTATTGACATTTGCTCTTGATGGCTAACATTCGGAATGCAACCAAAATCACAGAAAAATATTTTGCTTCTTTTACCCACATAATAATTTTTTATTTATTTTTAAAGCAATTGGAAAATTCAATCTATTTTGAATGTTATGACTAAGATAATAATGATTAATAACATCACTAGTTATTTGAAATACATATTATTTCATCACTACATCAAATTAGCTAATATCTCTTCTAATCCTAAAAAATTCCTATTATTTTTTTGATATTATTTCTCATTTGTTCCACGAAATACAAGATCATGCCTTGCAAGATATTGTATAATTGCAATAATTATAACTAATACATTTTTCCAACAAATCTTTTTCTTTCTTAAATTGTTTTTGGTCAACTTTATCAATAGTCTCATTTGCTTTTAATTTACATCATAATACAACTCAAGAAGTCATATTAACTAATATACTCTTTACTTCTTTCATGCTTATTTAATCTAACAACTATATGAATCCAATCTGAGAGACCTTCATTTGCTAATTGACTTTTTCTAATACCTTTTATAAAAATCTTACAACAAAAACAAAAAACTTTATCTAATTCTCTTGAATAAACTAACTAATTCCTATCACTTGTTTCTCTATTTAATAATTCACTAGTGTAGTAAGATGAAACAAACCTTCTATAAACCTTGTTTTTAGGACCGTTTACAATTAAGAAATCTCTTTTTGGTTCATTAATTGCTAAAATTTCATCGATTTCACATCAAGCCTATCCTAATTCCTTGGATCATAAATATCGATAATACTACTAGAAGCATAAACATTTTCAACTTTCTCAAAACTTCTAAAGATTCAGTAACATTAGAAACTAGAAACGTGATTATCCTTAGCATTGGAAACATCAACATCATCTTTCTTTTCTTGTTCACTAGGTGTTTTGACAATGAATTTATCCAAAGCCCCTTTTTGGGATTGAATAAAATGTTTTATATGCTTTTTTTTCTGTCTTTTTTCTTGGCTAGAAGGATAAGTAGACATAACTAACACCAAAATTCAAACAAAAATCTGATAATTAGAGAAGAATAAGAAGGTAAAACATGTGTGGATGAGACTTGAGAGATTACAATGCTTTTCAATAAGAGTTCATCAATTGGAACAACCCAAATTCTACATAGAATTTTAAGGAGAATGAAAAAGTCAATAACAAATTCATGAATCTATGAAATCGAAAAAAGCAATGATTTATCAAGAAAAATGGAAATTGCTAATGGCTAATGAAAATTGTTTACTGGATAATTGGAAATACCTTCATATTTTGCAAATATTGAGGTTTGTATGTATGAGAATGTGAAGAAAGTATATTGATGTTTCACGTTTTTTTAAGGTTTTTATATAATTTTTTTTAATATATATTTTGGGTTCCAAAAATTAATGAGCCATGTGCAAAAGCACTTGCTACTTAAGTCAAAGTGCAGGTCTGATATAGTGATTTTCACTTGAAGAGGAAGTTGTCCGGCTAAAAATGTTTGTTATCTCTACATTGTCAGGGGTATTCACATGATTTTTTCTAGATCCCTTGGAATTATGGTAGAAAAGGATTTTCTGAACAGAATAATGCAGTCTCCACTTAACATAATCAAGCGGTGCCTTAGATGAATTTTAGTACTTTACTGAAAATTAAATCAGAAAAAATGTGGTTATGGTAACGTTAAATGTTAGCCAACAAATCTTAGGGGGTGTTATTGGTTTATGTATTTAGATGGAGTTATAAAGATTTAAAAGTTATTAAGATTCTAGTGTTATTGAATCAAGATTTTTTAAAACTCTATTAAAATTTGGTGTTATTAGTTTTTATATTTGTAAAAACTCTTCTAAAATCATTAGAAGTCTAGAGTTATTGGTTCATGATTTCATAAAGTCTATAAAAGTTTTGTGTTATTGGTTTGTCATGAAAGAGTCTCCTAAAATCATTGAATTATAATACTGTGTTATTGGTTTGTTAATTTCTTACATATTCCTTTACAAAATACAATCTTCAAAAGTATTGTATATTGATGAGAGATTCTTAAAGTCATTCACTATAACTAAAAAATATATATAAAATTTCTTAAAAATAGAAAAATCAAGAATAATTAATCTAAAATAATAATAATAATAATAATAACAATAAAATAATTAGTAATAAAATTTGACATACCTTCAAGTTTGAAAAAAATATTGGTACAATTTATGATTTTTTTAAATACTCTATAAAATTTTTATAAAAAAACACACTATAATTATATATATGTAATATTTTGTATGTGAAAATTGATAGATGTAAGAAAATTTATAAGAATATTCAATACTCTGTAGAAAACTTTGAAAGTCTTAAGTAAAAGTTATTAAAACTAATTAAAATTTTTCTAAAATATTGAAAACTTTCAAAATTTTAATTACTTTTAAGTCATTAAAACTTTTTTAAAATTTAGATCCAATAACACCCCCTTAAACTCTACAAAAATGAGAGCCTGGCCTATGCTTTTACTCAAGAAATTTTTTTACAAATACATAAACTAATAACACCTAAATATTATTACTCGTATGGGTTTGAGAGCAAAAGCATAGGCCTAGTATTGAGCCAGGTCTTGGGCCTAGGCGTGGGTTCTTCCTTGAAAACCTCTCATCTTTCTTCTATGTTCATCAATGGTGATATTGTCAGAGTGCTTAAATCCTGCAGTTTTGGCGGTCTCATTTCTCGAGGAATCTACTCACCTCTTCTTCGAAGAAGGTACACTGTGTTTAAATTTTCTCGGATAATAAAATATAAATTCAAATCTCTCGCAAGGTTTAGGGCTCTTCTTCTACCTAATGTGACATGTTTCGTTAAGTACTTATTGATTTAAATTAAAATCTTATCAATCTTCGGTCGCTCTTCGGCAGGTGATTTCTTGTCCATGATGGAGCCTCCAAAATCAGACAATCTATGTGATCGCTTTGTGACTGGGAACTTAGAACTTGATAACTGGATTTGGATTCTTGAGTACTTCGCGAAATTCAAAGCTGAGCTTTGGATGTTGCATGGTAATTCAATACTGCTTCAGTATCAGTTTCTTTGATTTTAGAATTCTATGTTTTGAAGATTTTTTTTCTTATGTTTCTGTTTGTTTCAGATGTCTTTGAAATGTGTCCTGAGCTTCCAGATTATCTCGGTGAACATACCAATGAAATGGTAGCTTTCAGATGCTTGGTGTCTTTATTTGATTCTTCTACTCCTGAACTGAGTAAAGAGGTTGCTTCCGATGTTAACTCAAAGATCGAGTTTGATTCGTCTGAGAGCTCTGAGTATGTACTTCAATGTATCTTAGATGAGGTATAAATGATTAATAGACAGTTTCTTTTTATGTGGTTTTTGGTTTACTTAGATGGCTCGATTCTTTGTATCGTAGATACCTTTGTCGGAACTGAAACCAGGTGCACCGGGACTATTGAAGTGGAATCTTCTACCTTTTATCAAAAGCAAACTTCTTTGTGTGCCTAAATGCGCCTTGGAACTGGTATTAGGCTTGCTTTAAAGTACCCTTCAGATGAGCTACTATAAGGCCTTTATGGGTTTATGTATATACATTCGTTTTGTTTTGTTTAGATGATTGAACCATTATCCTGTGAGGAGGATACTGAGGTATCTCCTTGTAAAGGGCAAAAGACTATGAGAAGTGATGGCAAAGAGACTGACCGAGTTACATCTCCAATGGTTGATACTGATCTAATGGAGAGAACAGATGACGGACAATCAATGTGTCGCAGTCATAGAGGTGATGACAAAGAGACTGACACATCTCCAATGGCTGATGCTGATCTAATGGGGAGAACAGATGACATACAATCAATTTGTAGCAGGCCTAGAGGTGGAGCGGATGAGATTAGCAGATCCGATGCATTGCTTGAAAGAAGTAATGAGGGGCTTCGGAACATGAGCGATGGTTATGTGTCAAGTCCCTCTGAGAATAGATATAGATGCGTTCAATGCAAAGAAAGTGGGAAGCTGTTGTTTTGCTCTGGTGATGGCTGCACAGTCATGGTTCATCAGAAATGTCTAGATTCACCACCTGTTTATGATGATGCTGGAAATTTTTACTGCTCTCTCTGTGCTTCTAACAATGCTTCAGCTGAGTATCTTCAATCCTTAGATGAAGTTACTAAAGCAAAGAAGAAACTAATATCGTTTCTTAGTCTAATGTCAAAGGTTAACAAGAAGAAATGTAATTGAGAGAACCTGAACATTTTGTAGGATATATCCTTGTTCATACATTCTAAGATTTTCAACAAACGAAAAATACATTTGCTCTTAGTGTCTCTTCTTTGCTACAGATTTCCGTGGTAAATATACAAACAGAAGATCTCTGTGTCTCTGATACTTCTTCGTTGATTTTTAAGCAGGAGTGATCTGGTCTGAAACGGAAGCTAAACCCTGCATTAACCTGACAATCTCAGTAATGTCATCAAGATAATACTTGGCCTTGCTAGGCTTCTGACCAACAGTACAAGCGAAAACTTCAGCTCTAGGAGCAATTGAAGGCCCTTCAGTGGAACTACAAATCACTTCAAACATGTCTTCATCAGACCGATCATCTCCAATACATAGAACAAACTCAGGCAGCGTTCCTCTATCTTGCATCATCGAAAGCATCCTTCTCGCTATAAGTCCTTTGCTCACGCCCTGCATTACAACAACCAAGAACAAAGAAGACTCGTGAGGGTACAAGTGGAAAAAAATGCCAAGGCTGTTTTGGGGAATCGACACAAACCTGCGGCTTGACCTCAACATAATTCTGTCCTCGCTTGACTGTAACAGGTTCATTGGCAAGGACACTTTCAAGATGATCTAGAAGTTCCTTTGCTTGACATGAGCCGAAATCAGGGTCAGCATCCTCGTAGCTCCAAACTAAAGCAGTCTCCTTGTCTTCGATTGTTGATCCATCAGTTGTCTCGGTGTAAAGTTCCATCACAGGCTCTGCAATTTGCTTCCAAGAACAATCTGCTGCTGCGACACAGTTTTCCCATTCTACAGCCTTCTTCAGCCTGTGTAGTCGTCAGATAAATCCTGAGTTATGAGAAAAAAGGTAATGCATGGAAGCAAAAGGTTTTAGTTGATTACCTCAGAAAATAGCCATGTTCAGCAGCTATTCCAAGCTTCTCACAAGGACTAAACCAGTCCGACAGTGTTTCTCGGCTTTTGGCACTAACAATGAACACCAGATTGCGCTTGTCCCTACACAAGGAATTCAATATGTCGATTGACTTAGATGAAGGTCTTTTATCTATAGAGCCCTGTGGCATTAAAGTATCATCGTAGTCCAAAAGAATAGCCCGTGTATTTGTCCTCTTATAAGCTGATACTATGTGTTCCATTGACAGCTTTCTGAAGCTCTGGTCTAGTGCCACAACTCTGAAACTGAGACCAAACCCAATTCCCCAACACCTCCTTCGTCCATGCTCACCACAACTCCTCTCAAGATCTTGGAGGAAGCTACGAGCCCAATAACCAACATCATGTGTGCTCACATACTTGTAATGCTTCTCATGTCTTAGATGCTTTTCCGGTTCAGCAACTTCAAGCGCACTGTCCATTGCATCAGCCACTGCATCAACATTCCAAGGATTAACACGAATGGCTCCACTTAGTGATGGAGAGCAACCAATGAATTCAGAAACCACCAGCATGCTTTTCTTGTGATTAGGATTATTTGGCTCCAGCTTTAGAATCTTGTCTAGCTTCTCATTTCCTTGACGAGAAACTATGTACTCATAAGGTATAAGATTCATCCCATCTCTAACTGCCGTCACCAAACAACACTCAGCAACTACATAATAAGCAACCCTTTCATAGAACCTCAACGGTGCATCGATCAATACTATAGGATCGTATCCAGGCCTCCCAAACGTCTCATTAATCCTCTTAACAGTTGAATATGTTTCAGCTTGCATCTCTTTCACATCTTTACCTTTCCCTCTCGCTGGATTTGCTATCTGCACCAACACAACCTTCCCTTGCCATTCAGGATGTTGAATAAGTAACTGCTCCATAGCCAGAAGCTTCAAAGTGATTCCTTTGAAAATGTCCATATCATCCACACCAAGCAGCATTGTCCTGCCCTTCCGACTATATTGCTCAATGAGCTCCCCGACTTTCCTTTCGGTCTCGGGTAAGCTCAAAACTGACTGAAGCTGACCCATATGGATTCCCACAGGCAAAATTTTGATACTCACGGTTCTACCATAATACTCAAGTCCAATGTATCCTCTCTTTGATTCATAAGTAAGACCCAGCATTCGACTACAACAAGACAAGAAGTGCCGTGCATAGTCGAAAGTGTGGAACCCTATCAAATCCGAGTTTAGCAATGCCCTAAGAAGCTCCTCACGAATAGGCAAAGTTTTGTAAATCTCAGATGATGGAAACGGACTATGGAGGAAGAAACCAAGCTTAACCCTGTTAAACCTCTTTCTTAAGAAAGTAGGCAAAACCATCAAATGGTAATCATGTATCCACACGTAATCATCCTCAGGATTAATCACCTCCATGATCCTATCAGCAAAAATCTTGTTCACGGAGACATAAGCTTGCCACAAAGCCCGATCAAACCTGCCTCCAAGATCAGGAGAAAGTGGCAACATGTAATGAAACAAAGGCCAAAGCTGTTGCTTACAGAATCCATGGTAGTATCTGCTATACAAATCAAGTGGCAAGAACGTAGGTACACACTTGAAATTCTCCAAAAGAATCTGATACACTTCTTCTTGCTCGTTTGGATGAATCTCTTCTTTCAAACAACCCACATAGAGAACTTCAGTGGCTTCACCTCCTAACCCATCCTTCAACTGGAGAAGAAGTGAATTATCATCCCAATAAAAGTTCCAACTCTTGCTACAACAATTACTATTACTACCACCTTGTTGCCTTCTTTGAGCTCGAATTGGTAACTCATTGGCTACAATAATGATACGATCTTTTGGGGACAGATCAGTTTCTTTAGTCTCGTTATCGATGTTGGACATGATTCCAGCGACTGCCATGATTCGTGGGATTTGTCGATTCATACGACCAAACGATGGAGAATCTCCAGAGGCAAGCTCCAACAAATTCGAATAGGATCTTGAAACCATTAGTAGCTGGAGAAAAACTTGAGAACTCTTTTGAGATTAAGTGCCAGAAAAGGAAGAGAAGTGTCTTGGTTTCAGAAAAATCAGATTTTGGTTCAGACAGCTTGTAAAAGAAAGACTTGATCGAACATGATGAAACAGACCTCAAAGGGCTTCACCGATTATACACGAGAAAAAGGAATAGATTCAAGAATATTACAGCTTCAAAAGCAGGAAGAAACGTTAAAACGTGGGGTTTAAATTTGAGTCGACAAAAAGAGATTTTTGACTGATGAGAATTGAGAAATGCTTATGCGGCTTTTGGATGATATAAAACAAAGAAAAGAAAAAAGAGATTCTCATTACCAGCACTTTTTCTTCAATTGGAGAAGACCATTTGATTTTCGTTTTCCTAAATTTGTGTGTGATATTTGAATATTAAAATAAAAAAGTTCAGTTTTCATTTACTCAGACAGATAGCTTCAGTCTTAAATACCAGGAACATGGAACCAGTTGAGAAATAAACCTTGGAAATTCCAAAAAAAACAAAACAACTAATCTTACAAAACTAAAAACAGTTAAATCCCCATAAAAACACTTTTAATTTCTCAATAAGCACCGAAAAAAAGATAGATTAGAAATATATATTTTAAAATAAAATGTGAAAGAATTTGAATGGTTGGATGGAAGAGTGAAAAAGGGAAGAGCACGTAAAGAGAGGAGGTAACACAACACCAGGATTGATCTTATCCGTACCAAAGTGGACCCCACAAAGCAGCTGTCACATGGGCTTTTGCTGTTCTCAGCCTAAACTCCACGTGCTCTTCTTTTACTCACTCTTGCTTACGTGTCCTCATCTCAGAGCTTTTTCTCAACCAAAGACAAAAGAGCGTCCTTCTTGCCTTAAATCAATTTTATATGTTTTTTAAAAAACTACTACTCTTTTTACCTAAAAAATTGAATCATTCTAGATAAACTTTAAAATGAGATTTGACATTTTTATATTAATAAATATACGTGAAATTTCATTCGTTTGTTTTCATTTTTAAATAGTTTGTTAAATCTTATCCGGAAGTCACATGATTAAAAGAAATAGTTTATTGACAAGATAATCTACTGCAAGTGATATATGTTGCAATTGTGTCAGTTATATTATTTGTCATATAATAATCAAATTTACGTAATCGAATGCACCCCACTTTTATAATAGTAGATGTATTTTAATTGATAATTGATTTATCCCAAGCTTATATGTTTCGTAGATAATATTATTTGGAATAAAGAAGTAGACTGCTCATTGAAAACCAAAAAAAGTAGACTCCTCATAAATATAACAAACTGAAAACATAATAAATTTTTCATGATCCAAGATGGTTTTTGTATACATACATAAACATAACTTGATATTATCATATACTTCGAAACAAGCAAATTTGAAATTCCCAAAAAAAGGTAATATTTGAAGAAAATTAATAGCCGACTAGTGAATAACAAAAACCTATTTGTAAAAGTTTGGGAAAATTAAGAAAATTAAAAATTTACATGGTAATGAAATCTCATGTATATATATATAGTAATTAATACTCACAATTCCTTTTAAAATTAGAATGATGTATATAGATAAATATTTTGTAACTATTTAATACCTTTTAGTATCACTTTTTTATTTCAACCGCAAATGTTTAAATATTTTTACTCTATATCAAAAAAATCTGTTACCTTATTATTTCCACTTTAATAAAAACAACCGTAAAGTTTGAGAAAACTAAGAAAACAACAATTTCATTCATGAAATAAAAACTTTTTTCAAATATGTTTGAGGACCTATTTCAAATTACAAATCTTATATATTAAAGTGGGAGACACTTTCATTTAGATTATGTTTTAAACTTTAAGATTAAATTAATCTAAAATTCATAACAACCGTTAAAAATAGGTTTAAGATGGTTTTGTTATAGATTTTTATATAAAAATTTAAATTTAATAGAAAAAACTCCAAAAACTAAAATTTAATTAAAAAATTATCAATACAAATTCAGTTTCAGTTCGAGTTTGGATTTGGTTTTTCAGGTACATATATTTAGGACCCATTTTGGTATATTGTTGAGTTCGGTTCCTCTGATTCGGTATACTTATTCGTGTACCTTTTTTCGGATAGAGTTCAGTTCGGTATAGATCAAGTTTGTGTTTGAGTATTTTTATATAAAATTCAAAATTTTAAAAAAAATTATTAGAAAATCTTTAAAAAACTAAAATTTGGTTCTAATTTGGTTCCAATTCATGTTTGGTTCGGTTTGTAAGATATATAGATTTAAAACCCATTAGGATATTTTGTTGGGTCCGGATATTTTAATTAAGATTGATTTCGGTTCGCGTTTCAGACCTAAAAAATAACATCTCGAAAACAATATTTAAAATATGATGACGGGTGATGACAGGTCTAAAAACCTAAATGAACACAGATTGAAAAAAATTCAAATCCCACGCTATAGCATGAGTGCAATCCTAATATTTAGGTAAACTGAAATATATGACTCAAAAGTTATACAATACATTTTTATTATTTTGTAAAATATATTTTATTATATAACTAAATAGAATTATTTCACATGTTAAATTTAACTATCAAAATTTTGATTTGATACAATTCAAAAATATAATAATTTTGATATATTGGAAAATAAAAAAGAACAAATACTATAATATCTATATTACGAAATATTTATATATATATATATATATAAAATTGAGTCAAATATTCATTTAAAATAAAATNATATGACCGAAAATTATTACAAACTAGAGTCAAAAATTAAAAATAGTGAATTGTTCGAACTAGTTCTAACACAAAAAGGTAAATTCACGATTCTGATTAAAAGAAAGAAGATTGAGCAAGGATTCTTTTAGAGTTTTGGAGAAAAAGAAGTGTATTATGAATATAATGATTACCGAATACAGTATATTGCTTAATGTCTAGTGCCAAAAAGCGGATCCCTTAATTGAAGGACATGCTCCTCTATTTATTGATCATAGAGGCGGTTACAAAGTAGATTGAATAAAGGAGAATATACAAATTTCTAGATAAGATCGTATCTAGAAGATTCTTGCTAGATTTTTGGAAATTTTCCATGTCGGAATAGGAAAATTTCCATTTCTTTGTTTGCTGACGTGTCGTCCGACTTCCTTCAAGCTTCAGTGCGCTTCTGAGAAAGAATTCTTCCGAGTTGAGACTTCGATAAACTTACCGAGTTCAATACTTAGAATTTGGCCCATTGTTTCCCGTGCACTGAAGTAGGATCTTGGATCCACCTCTAAGATGAATGTTATAGTTTATGGAATGATTTAAAATAAGTTTTTACCCAAAACAAGTTTCACAAAACAGAGTTTAAAAATGATTTAGTGAAAATTTATATAGTCCATAATTCTTTTTGAAATAACTTCTTGACAACAAAAATTTAAATCTAAAAAATACAATAAATTCTCACAATATAAAATGATACCAAATGTTATAGTCCATGAAATATTTTAAAATAATTTTTTAATAAAAAATACTAAAATCTAAAATTATAATAAAATAGAGTCAAAACGTAATTTATTGAAGGTTATAGTCCTTGGAATATCATAAAAAAAACTTTAACTAAAACAATTTAAATCCAAAAATTACCATGTATTATCACAAAATGGAGTCTAAAAATTTATTTCCGACACAAAATTATTATTTTATTTTTTTAAAATACATATATAAATTATTAGAAAATTGAGTATTAGGTTTTATTTTTATATATCTAAGTTAGTGATAAATATATATATATATATATATATGTTATTAGTAAGTGTATATATATGTATGTGATTTTTTTGGTTATATATATTCGTTTGTTTATTTATAACTAGTAATTGCTTACGATAAATTATTTTATAATTTAAGAATATAACTATATTGTTAAAAATGTGTTTACATTTTCTTAATTGTGTTGTATAAAAAAAATATTATGTAATAAATATTATAATTTTGAGCAAAAGAAATAATATTTATTACAATAAAAAAATAATAGAAAACTAAAGCAATGAATAGTTTAAAAATTATAAATGAAAAGAAAATTTTTCTAAAGTAAAAACCGTGAAGTAAAAATATGACTTTGTGATCCCATAAACAAATCTCATATACAGAAGATTTATTTATGTTATTATAAACACCGTAGCGATACCAAAAATTGTTGTACTTTACGAATGTTAAAAATCATTGATATTATGAGAACAATCATGGGATAAGTCTTAGATAGAAGTTGTTTGATGTAATTTTCCTATTTGGATTATGAGTAAATTTTTAAAATACATATTGATTAGGAATATCTTTTATATGATATACCCTAAATATTATGAATAAGTTAAGATAATGTGTCATATTTATTTAAAATCTCTTAATTAAAGATAAAATATTATATTTAAAGTTTACACTAACTATATTATAAAATTCCTATGTAAAAAAATATTATATAGCTTGTTTATCTATTCCGAACGTGATTAGTTATAAGAATTTTATATAACCTATGATTTTGTAAAACATGTTATATTAGTCGGTGAATTATTATATTTAGTATAAATAATATAAAAGGCTTGATAATTTAAATAGATTATATTAGGACTTTTCTTTGCAGAGTTTTAACGAAGAAATTTCAAAGAAATATATGACTAAAGGCAAAAAAAATTGAGAGAATAAGAAGACCCGAATCATAAAAGCATAAAAATTGACTGAAAAATAAGATCCAAAATCGTTAGTGTTATAAGAAAAGTTAAAGGATATGTCTTAAACAGAAGTTGTTGATATAATTTTCCTGTTAGGATTAGGAGTAGAATTTAAAAATAGAAATTGATTAAGAATATCTTTTATATGATATATCCTAAATTTTATGAATCTCTTATAAATCATTCATATGAAAACTCAGTCCACAATTTATGTCATAATATACTTTATGAAAAGAAATTTTTTATGTTTAGTTTTCATTTTTTAATATAGTAGATTTTATTATATTCAACTTTTTATATTTAAATATGTAAGTTAATATCTATATATATTAAATTAAAACAAAATAATAATATTATGTAAATAAAGATATTAATAATAATCAATAAAAAAGTCTTATCATATTTTATCAAAAAACAAAAAATTGTTTTTTATTACTATATCTTTTGGTTGTTTTCTATTGCATTAACTAATAAAATTTATTGAAATTCAAGCAAACTAATTAGTTAAAACAAACAGGCTAATAATATTAATGTTTTAATCTTTATTTATTAAAATTAAAAAAAAACTAATTGGTTAAAGACTCGACCAAATATCAACAAGTGAAGCAAGCCTAAACACAGACATAGTGCAGATATAGACAGTCCCAAAAAGCATGCATCTTGAGGAATCCAAGAGCAAAAAACCCATAAGTTGAATCCACATTCAAACACACTTATCCCAACCAAGCATGAAATCAAACAAAAACAATTAAGGTGATTATGAAAACTATGAAGAAATATTCTTATTACTTAGAAATCGCCTCAAAGATTCTCTGGGCCTCGAAACTAATAGAAGTATTGACTTTAGTTTCCCATGTCTGAGTCCCCATTTTGGACCGGATCCGATTAGCTTCAAGGGCTTCGGTAGTCCTCCGACGTTCTCGGGATCTTTGAGATTTTGCATTAGCGATTAATGCTTGACATGGAGGAAACGTAGGGTTCGGTTCCAATGATTAAGGACTCTATTCCATGACTCCACTCTTTCATCTTTGAGCATTTGGTTCATTTTATAACCATCAGAGGTTTGTTTGATTCCCAAGTTGTTAGGTGTTTCTCTGGTATTGTCAACAACCTTTGGGAATTCAATCCAGCATGTAAAATGATTATCAAAATAAGCACACATCCCTCAGGACACACAAGTCAAAAGTTGAAACTTGCTTTTTCAAGTTGAAAGGTAAACCAGTCTAAGGAAATGATAATAAAGATCAGTCATATGATATCAAGCCTAAACACAAACGCATACATCTTCAGGAATCCAAGGGCGATAAAAACCCTAAGTTGAATCCACATTCAAACACACAATTTGTAAGAATACAAACTACTCAAACAATCAAGCGAAAGAAGAGAAAAGAATCCCTAAATTGTTACCTCTTAGAAATCGCCTAAAGATTCTTTCGGCTTCGTCCGGTTTTTCGCTTTGTTCGATATCGCTAGCTTGCTTTGTTTCCTGACTATCGTAGTTGTGACCGTTCGTGCTTTGTTTAGTTTTGCAAGCTTTGATTTCGCCATCGCAGTTGTTTACTTCGGGCTCTATATCGTCTGTTACAGGATTCTATCTACATAACATGTAACAGAGTTTTCTTTTCTTTATCGTATCAATTGGTTTGCATTTCCGGTTTAGTGACTTCATTTTAATTTTTGGTTTAATAACTTTATGATGTAATCGATACTATGTAAGGCACACTCTCCAATTAGGAAAACAATCAAGGAAGTATTTTCTATTCACATCCTCTCTTTGAATATTCTCTTTGTTGCACCGTCAAAGTAATTACAGACTCCAAAGGTGATCTTCTTCCTCCAATCATCTTTCAGTTGTAGTTTTCCATAACCCGATATCTCTTGTAGATCTCCGGTGAAGATATTTACCGTTCTAACGTTCTATCTATTACATTGGTATCAGAGCTCGATTTTGGACTCTCATGGCTGAAACTGTGCATACGAGATAAGTCTCTCTACAAGAGATGAATCAACATCTTGAAGAACTCAAATCTCAACAAGCTCCACAAAATGAGGCTCATAAACTGGTGACAGCCTCCGTTAGTGAGGTGAGTTTGAAAGTTGCATAGCTCACCGGTACGTTGGATAAGATCCTTTCCATAGAGTTATTATCAACAAATCCGGTTAAAAATCAAGGTGGGTCTACGTCTGCTGGTATTACGTCGGCAGCCAAATCGACATGACCACCAGAACCTCCAGATTTAAGTTACCGAACACCATACGAAGGATTAAACAACTCCAATCATGCTGGTAAATCAAATGTTATCTCATATGGAATGCCTACACGTTTGATTAAGATTGGATTTCCTACATTTAATGGTGATTCTCTAAGAGGATGAATATCTCGTTGTGAGCAGTTCTTTTCACTTGATGCAACTCCACCAGAGCTGAAGGTGCATTTAACATCTATGCATCTCGAGGGTAAGGCTCAATAATGACACGATAATTTCATAGCAAATCGCTATGACATACTTCCTTCTTAGCCAAAATACATTGTCCCTATATCCTATTGGTTCAAGAAGTTGTATGATGATCCTATGTCTGAGCTTATCAGTCTGAAGCAGGGTGAGGAACAGATAGAGGAATTTATGGAGAAATTTGAATGTATCTCAACTCGGCTAGCTATTACTCCTGAACACAGTCTAAGTATATTTTTGACCAACATACACCCGCATCTAGCATTTCATGTCCGTGAGTTTGAGGTCAAAACAGTGGAACAAGCAGCTCAAATAGCTAAACTCCATGAAGCCTCTCTCAACCATACCCCACAAAAATCATACCCCAATTATAACTCCCATCAGAGAGTTCCCTTCAGTCCTCAAACAAAACCAAGCAAAACCATCACCAAATCTGCACCTCTTTTACCCACACCAAAAAGCTATGAAACCACAAAGAACCCTTCCATAAAACCCAGTTTTATTCCTCGTCAAAATCCAAATAGATAACCCAGGAAATATAGTTATGATGAGATGCATAAGAGAAAGAATAGAGGGATGTGTATGTTCTGTGAGGAACCTTATACCCCAGCACATCGACTGAAACATCAACGCTCACAAACTTATCTTATGGATTTACATGATGATGAGGGTCCTGTTGAATCAGATATGATGCAGGTAACCCCTGAAGCAAAACCCGTAGACGGTGTCGTTGAAGATGAGTCAGCACCAGTCATTTCTCTTCATGCTCTTAGTGGTTTCACTGATTACCACTACATGAGAATCGCTGGTCAATGTGGTAAAAGGATGCTTAATGTGTTTATTGACCCAGGTAGTACTCACAACTTTCTTGATCTAGCTTATGCTAAGGAATACGGCTATGTTTTGGAACCGATAAAGTCAATGTAGTGTTGTCAGCAAGTGGAGATAAAATGAGAACTACCTATAAGTGCTCTAACTTTGCTTGGAGAATGCAGAGATATGATTTTTCCACAGAGGTCAGGACACTACAACTGGATTTCTGCGATTTGGTATTAGGAATACAATGGGTGAGCACATTTGGAGATATTCTCTGGAATTTTAAAGAACTATGTATAGCTTTCACTTTGAATGACCAGCGATACAAGTTGAAAGGGATTACATACTTCAGTTGTAAATCCGTGAAGGGGAGTAACTTAAACAAACTGATGGCACAAGAACCTCATATTGTGCTGCTACAGTTGCGGGAAATTACAGATAAGGTTGAGAATTACAATGAGCTGCAACCCGAAGCCTTGCTATCTCACATTTCAGCCACAACAACACAAAAACTAGAGGATCCAAACTTATGTCAGTTATTGGATAAGTTCGAAGATATGTTCACAGAGCCCTCTACACTGCCACCTTTTAGAGAAGGATTTGACCATAAAATCCCACTAGTAACTGGTGCTAATCCGACAAACCTGAGGCTTTACCGGTATTCTTCATTGCAAAGGGATGTGGTGGATAAAACAATTCAAGAAATGTTGTCCAAAGGGATTATACAACATAGTACCAGCCCTATGCATCACCCATTGTGCTAGTAAAGAAGAAAGATGGCACTTGGTGGTTATGTTCAGACTATAGAGGACTTAACAAACAGATGATTAAATACAAGTATTTAATTCCACTGTTGGAGGACCTCTTAGATGAACTTGGAGGTGCGAAGTATTTCTCAAATTTGGATCTTCGTTCAGGCTTCCACCAGCTACAGATGTCTCCTAGTGATGTGTACAAGACAACTTTCAAAACACACGCAGGCCATTATGAATACCTTGTTATGCCCTTTGGACTAACGAACGCTCCCTGCACTTTTTAGTCACTAATAAACCATGTATTTCAGTCCATTACGAGGAAGTTCTTATTGGTATTCTTTGATGACATCCTAATCTATAGCGCAACTTGGTCTGAACACATCGAACATCTTCAACAAGTGTTCTTCATCATGCGAGAACACCAATTGTATTTGAAGCCCTCAAAGTGTACATTTGGAGCGTTGAAAATTGAATACTTGGGGCATTTCATCTCAGCAGAAGGAGTAAGCACTGATCCTAGCAAAATTAAATGCGTAAAGCAATGGCAACACCTCAAAACCAAAAGCAACTACGCAGTTTCTTGGGGCTGGCAAACTATTATCGACGCTTCATTAAGGGATATAGTATTATAGCCAAACCTATGAGTAACTTGCTGAGGAAAGACAGGTTCAAATGGAGTTCCGAGGCTGAGAAAGCATTCACTAAATTGAAAGTTGCTCTAGTATCTGCCCCAGTCCTCTTTCTCCCCGACTTTACTAAGGTATTCATCATGGAAACCGATGCTTCTAATATTGGGATTAGTGTTGTGTTAATTTAGGAAAAACATCCTATATGCTTTATAAGTGAACTTTGGGTCCTCGACACCAAGCCTTATCAGTTTATGAGAAAGAACTTATGGTTGTAGTTCATGTTGTGCAATCATGGAGTGCTTATCTAGCACACAATGAGTTCATTATTCGCACGGACCAGAAGAGTCTTTGCTATTTGCTGGACCAGAAAGTCACCACACCTTTCCAGCACATGTGAGTATCAAAATTGATGGGGTTCACGTTCACTATAGAGCATAAGCAAGGGCGTGAAAATGTAGCAGCCGACGTTTTATCTCGTGTCACGGGATCTCAGCTGCTCCATATAACACTTTTTCAAATCCACCAAGGATTATATGATTCTATTCAGTTACTGTGGCAGACTGATCCAAACTTGAAGAGGATAATTGTTGACTTGGAGAAAGATAAGGCTTCTTACCCAGCCTTTACATATGTTAATGGGGATTTGAGGAGAAGAGGGAAATTGGTGATTGGCAATGATAAAGAGCTGAAGCTACACATACTAAAATGGCTACATGACTCAGCTTTGGGTGATCACTCAGGTAGAGATGTGATATTGCATAGAGTTAAAACACTCTTCTATTGGCCGAGAATGAGTCTGGAAATACAGAACTATGTGCATAATTGTGATGTGTGTCAGTGCAACAAATTTGACTTGGCAGCTAAACCCGGTCTTTTGCAGCCACTGCCAATCCTTGAAACCATTTGGCACTCGATCAGTTTGGATTGTATCGAAGGTCTCCCTCCTTCTCATAGTAAACATTGCATTTTGGTGGTTGTGGATATGTTCAGTAAGCAGGCACATTTCATTGCTCTATCACACCCTTACATAGCTCTGGATGTTGCTCAGGCCTTCTTGGATAATGTGTTCAAACTGCATGGTATGCCACAAAATGTGATTAGTGACCACGATCCCACCTTCCTTAGTGAAGTATGGACAGAACTATTTAGAGTTCAAGGAGTGGATCTTAAGTTCTCAACTGCTTATCATCCCCAAACTGACGGTCAAACACAGGCCACAAATAAGATGTTGGAGACATACTTGAGGTGCATAACATCTGAAACTCCTGCCTCTTGGAGTAAATGGCTTCCTTTAGCTGAATGGTGGTATAACACCACTTACCATTCATCGATCAAAAGCACACCCTTTAAAGTGGAGTACGGTCAGCCTCCTCCAACGCATATGCCTTATTTACCATGTGAAAGTTCTTCCTCTGTGGTTGATATAAGCTTGCAAAAGCGAGAGGANTTTTAGCTGAATGGTGGTATAACACCACTTACCATTCATCGATCAAAAGCACACCCTTTAAAGTGGAGTACGGTCAGCCTCCTCCAACGCATATACCTTATTTACCATGTGAAAGTTCTTCCTCTGTGGTTGATATAAGCTTGCAAAAGCGAGAGGAATTGATTACAATGCTCAAGTTCCACCTCTCTAGAGCGCACAACCGCATGAAGCAATATGCTGATAAAAAGTGTTCTCATAAGGAGTTTAAGTTGGGTGATTTTGTCTTCTTGAAACTGCAGCCTTATAGACAAAACTCACTTAAGACAAGACACGGTCCAAACAAGTTATCTCCATGGTTTTATGGTCCATTCAAGGTTATTGATCATGTGGGTACTGTTGTCTACAAACTTGAGTTACCTCCTGAATCAGCTATACACAATGTGTTCCATGTTAGCCAGCTCCAACTTTGTCCAACGCCTCCGCAAAGCGTTACAGCACTACCACAATTCTTACTTGATTTGGGAACTGCTAAGACCCCTGAAACAATATTGGAGACTAAAATGGCCAAGAAACAGAATCATGCCATCACCAAGGTACTTATACAGTGGACAGGGGAACCACCTGAACATGCAACATGAGAATTTTATAAGGAATTTGCCACTAAGTATCCAGATTTTCATCCTTGAGGACAAAGATGTTTTCAACAGGGGAGTATTGCTACAAGATTCTATCTACATAACCTGTAACAGAGTTATCTTTTCTTTATCGTATCAGTTGGTTTGCATTTCCGGTTTAGTGACTTCATTTTAATTTTCGTTTTAATAACTTTATGATGTAATCGATACTATGTAAGGCACACTCTCTAATTAGCAAAACAATCAAGGAAGTATTTTCTATTCACATCCTCTCTCTGAATATTCTCTCTGTTGCACCGTCAAAGTAATTACAGACTCCAAAGGTGATCTTCTTCCTCCGATCATCTTTCAGCTGTAGTTTTCCTTAACCCGATATCTCTTGTAGATCTCCGGTAAAGGTATTTACTGTTCTAACGTTCTATCTGTTACATCGGCACAGTCAGGTGTTTCTTCGTAACCGGCTTTGATTTCGCCGGGCTCACTATCAGCATCTTCAAGTGTTTCTTTGTAACCGTCACTGTTTTGTTCGATTTTGAGTTTGTCATCAATTTCGCCAAGGTTTAAATGTTATTTACTTATGGAAAAAGAAGAAAAAAAAAGAAAAACAAATTTACTTATTGCACATTAAATAGAATATTAACATACATATATAATTGTATCTATCTATATTCATATATAAATAAACCAATAATTATACAATTTCGCTCCGCAATTTTAAAGTCTTCCAGACAATGGTTGTAGCAGCGGCACTTTCATTTTTGAGGCAACGCTTGCATAGCTGAGCAGTTTCTTATACTACCTCTCCACACAGGATGCAATGTTTACAGAGATAAAAATAATTAATTCTAGTTTTGTGTGAGTTTCTAGAGTGTTTGGGACGTTGACCAAAGGAGCTTGTGGTGGCACGGGGCATCTCCAGAAACCACTGGTTTAAGTCTGTACCCACAAGTCCAAAAGATCCAGTGGGTCCACCACCATATCAACAAGTCGAGCACCTGGCTCCCCATGGATCACAACATAAGGCACTCGTTCAGCATAGCGTGGCTCTGTCCTAGTGTCGGCTCTCATTGATTTGGTAGCCACAATAGCGGCTGGAGGAAGGAGGAAAGAGTCTCTTGCGCTATAAGTCCCCAACCGAACTTCTTTTGCAAAGACTATGACAAAATCTTGAAGAGACACTCTCCCTGATAGTATCCGCTTCCACTGTCTATGCAAGTATGACTTAACCTGCACAATGAACAGAAAAAAAAACAGATTTAGGCCACTGTACTTTTAGTTGATATTGTGAAAGAGCGAAACAAATCAAATTTGTACCTCAGCGATGTTCTTCTTTTCAAAAAAGAGTCTCAAGGACTGCTCCATACTTTTCGAAATAGCTCCGCAACTATCTCTTCCAACAGTTTCAGTACCTTTTGCATCAAATATAGGCTTGTTCTGATCAGGACTTCCATAACTGTTCCCAACGTAGCGCTTCTTCGTAAGAAGGAAACAAGGGTGATAGACTTTCTCCATCTTTAGAGTGACTGGGTGTGGGTTCATTTCAGTTATTGCAGATGCTATCTCTTGTTCGACTACAAAAGCTTCCTTTACAGTTCGTCCTTTTGAGGAGGACAAACATACTACACTAGTATTTAACATGCATAAGGCCACACAGAAGAAGAAAACAAAGCATTGTGATACATTCTTGCCCAGGTTGCTGAAATGAACATAATATTTACTTGAAAGTAAATAGTAGTAAATTATGCAAGTATACCCTAAAGCTTCTGAAGAAGTCAACTTTTTCATTGCTTTTTTTCACCATTATTCTTGTAGATAGAATTTCCTCTAGCAGCCTTGGTAATATTCCTCTGCGCACCTATATGTTAGAACAGGACGTGATTGTTATGTTTAAACGAAACAAGAAAAAGATCTATCGCAGCAGAAGAGACTGCTTTTATTGGGAAGTAAGATCATTTGCTTGCGTTGAATAATGAGTTTTAATTAAGATTTAATTTGCTCAACAAAGGCATTGCACATTACCTCTGGTGACACGTACATCACACTGTTTGGGGTCTGTAGGATCTGATTTAGATCCTGAATAACATTAAGGTCTAGAGAGTATGAGCTGACCCCAAGGGTTTTCATCTTTAAATGTGCAAGTTTTCCGAGACATGTACAAAAGCATAGATTATGTGCTATAATCGCTGAAGGGTAAAGAGACTGAAAAATCCAACACAATAACAGGGTTTTCCTGGAAGGCAGATTCTGGTTCCATCACAAGAGGTACACATTCCATAGCTGGCTGAGAAGCAACCTACAGAATCTCATGATTCAGTTAGGAGAATGCTAATGAGTAAGACGGGCATGAAAAGATTTTGAAGATTAACTGCAAGGCATATGTTTTGGAAGCCATCATGAAGAGAAAATAATCTATGGCAATGAACAAAACGAGGCTTGACTAGCACATATTCAAAGGCCATACGACTGGTTGACAATCCAAGAAACGTTAAAAGTAAATCACTTGGGACGTAGCAGAAAACAAACATGTTGGTTTCCCGGAGAAATAGCAAGATAATTTTGTGTATGTGCTAACCTCAAAAGCATGGATTCTACTCTGTATTGGGAACCTCCGGAGAGAACTGAGAAAAAGTCTATGCCAAAATCACGAGCAATTTCTGCCAACGATGATTTAATATCATAAACAACTTGCACAATTCACTATATAAATCAAGTTGAAAATGTTACATACCATGTCAAGCTGGTTCCTTATCTTAAGGTTCAAATTTGCTCGGAGAATCACATATTCCATGCATCGATATCTTGCACCTGTAGGACCACTTGAAAACCATTCTGTCAATACATTACAGGGGATCGAAGAAATCTTCTTCCTCAAAACAGCCTCCGCCACAGCTTCAATCGTGTACATATTGGGTTTTACTTCCCCACGAATCAAACGCCATGCACTGAGAACTATTCTACCTCCAACATGAACACCACTAGCACGTGTGCGGCCCCACTCATTCTCAATTACCACTTCTTCTACTTGAGCAGGATCAGCTACCAATGGATCTGACGGCAAATTTTTACCAACATTTTTTTAATTCTCTGAATCTTTTTTGATGGATGGAGATGGCATCTTAGATATCTTATTGAGGAATCTTATACCAAGCTGTGCAGCCCTCTCAGCTAGAAAACCAATGGATCTACCCTGTATATCCCAGCCCAGAAGAATATCTGGATCCCATTTACACACGACTCAATCAGATAACTGAATAGTTGCCTCTCTTCAAGGAAAGTAAACAACTTGCATCCAGATACGCCATTAACATTTCTGTAGTGAGATAACATTAACAGAATTGAAAAAAAACATATCAGCATAAAAAAAAGATTGACGTTCATGATAGCATTATGAGATTAAAAAAAGGACACAAGTACGCACTGCAAATATTTCTAAAAAACCAAATAAGTGTTTCTTGTATTTTACCTCTGACTATTGCTATCTGGACTATAAACAAAAGCGCAAACACTTCATCTGCAAAATTATTATCACTCTGCAAGATGAGAGCTATGACATTGACAGGATCAAATCGTGGATCAGGTCGCAGGTCCCCTCTAGACTCTCCATGAACCTGTAAGTTTACATATACTGACATGTATCAACGAACCTTTTCCCAGAGGGATCTTAAATCGAGGGCATTCAATTTACTCCAGGGGGTATTTTGCTAACAGTTTCACTCAATTCTACAAAAGACATGAGCAACATATAACTATTTATACTAAACCAAGCTTTAGAGGTCAAAATTACGTAACGAGCTGCACATTTTCACTTTTAAAGTCCAAGTATCCTACAGCATCGAACAGATGACTACTCAAGTAATTGCAAGATCATCCCAATGGACATTTGGTTGTTCTCTTTGATGCCGGAGAGGNGACAAAAAACATTTGGTTGTTCTCTTTGATGCCGGAGAGGGTAAACTGTCGCATGAGACATTCAGTTTTTGGTATTGTCCCAATGAATCTACCTCCTACATTGTTTCCGTATTGTGAGATAAAAGAATACAGAAACTACCAGACAATATGTTGCTATGGGCACGTATCTGGTATCAATCTCAAAGAGTGTTGACTACATTGAGAAGTAATGCTTCCCAACTCCATTTGGTGGATCAACTAGAGTCACCTTTTGCTGGTTCCTAATACAACCGATTAAAAAAGAATATTAAACATTCTCAGAATTTGAATATAACAATCAAGAACACACAAACATTGAACTTCTTCAAAAAAGTGACAAGGAAAGATCAATTAGGCACAGGTCTTGCAGTTCAATAGGCCGTTTGCATACTATATTTCCTAATTCAGAATCCTCATGAATCCTGCAAGCACCCAAAAGAGCTCATTTGTTTTCTCGTAGTATCCAAAACGTTGGAAGAGTTGAGCCAGAAACACATGGCATTTAGAGAAGCGGATGATAGTCACTCCCACTTCATTTTGTTAGAAAAAAGTTAGGCAATTAGGACAGAGTCATGAAATGAACAAGGTATCCGAACTCTAGGCAATTGATGGAATAATTGAGAGCAAAACTAAAGATCACGGAAAGCAGAATCAATTAGATGACTTACTTCCGATACATCCAACAACAAACAAAATCCAAAGAAACCACAGAGGAAAAAGCTACAGATATCCCCTCAAAAGATTCTTATACTACAAATCTATTGGGATTTCTAGAAGTGAATCATTTACATCAAAAACCACAAGCACCAGAATGTGATGGGAAATATCAGAGGCTAGATAGACAATGAACAGCAATACCTTTTCCCAGACCATGACAAGGTTTATTGGAGATTCGATTCTAGTTCCTGATCAGTCACAAACTAAGACATGTTTATATTCAGTTATTATTAACTGAGATATTATGATCGAAAATGAACGAAGAAAACAAAGGGAAATTAACAAAAGAAAGAAACCTTGGGAAGCTCCCGTAGTCTTGTCCATAATGATATCAGTTCCTTTTGATTAAAACACAATCAACTCTAGAATTCATATTCTATATTGATTTGGAGACACTTATAATTTATAAAAAGTGTGATCCTGGTAGTAGATAAATATATTTATAAATCTTTCGATATAGTTGCCTCTGTTCTTCTGTGTTATTTGGCTGGACTCAAACATGGACAAAAGCAGAATAAACAACCTTGACGCCTAATGAACGTAAGAGAGGATCAACTTTGTAGACAGAGCCTGACCACTCCATCTTTCCCCAAACTTTCCACATGTACGTTCCAGAAAACGACAAGATTACCCGTAGAGTTGCAACAGAGATTGCTAATGTGAGCACCTGGTCGACGATAAAAGTAGAAAATTTTCATTCCAGGGAGAATGATATGCAGATATTCCAAACCTTTCACTTCCTTCCAATCCAAGTCATCTGGGTCACACCACAATATTCTCCACGACAACAACAGCAGTATAACAGCTTTCCTACGGCACACCAATTGTTTCTGTTCCCAGATGCGCAAGCATACGTAGAGAGATGCCACGGTGTAACCCATCCGCTTTCTCAGGTAGTAGAGCTCAGGGGAAGCTACGAGAGCACGGTGGTGCTTGGAGGGAAGGCGGCCTGGTCCAATATTGAGATCTGAGCCAGGCAGCTCACAGCCACCGCATCTGACAACAAAGCAAAACCGGACCGTGACGGTGACGCCTCCTCTGTCTTCCTCCTCTTGTTATCGTGCGATGGTACTTCAGGACTCAACATCGATATCGCCTTTATTACCTTCTCCTCCTCTGTATGATTTATGATTTAAGAATTCTGTAGAAGATTCAGACAAAATAACGATTTTTATAATTAATAATACTTCGTAACTTCTTTTTCCTTTTTGGTTTTATAATTTCCTTTCCTTTTTATATAGGGATTTTCTAACAAATACCCAAATCCCTAACATTTACTACTTCTACAAATCCATGACCGGAACCATTAAGGTTCTCTGCTTTAATTGTCTTTTACTCATCTTCACCAAGAACACCTCTGTACATTGTGGGGAAATCGATGACCGAAACCGTTAAGGTTCCGTCCATATCAAATACAACACATCTGAGGCGAAGATTTTTGGTGGTCCTTCAATTCACCATAGAAATCGAACAAGACGGTCTGAGAGTGAACAAAATAAATGCTCTTGATAAGAGGAAAGTCATGTAAACATATGCTTTTTTTAAAACGGTCGGTTCATTTTTGTAATCTTCTATTTTTAACCAATTCAGTTCTGTATAATTGAACAAATGGTTTGATTCGGTTTATGGAAACCTGAAATAAAGCATAAACATTTACAAGGATAACATTAAAACTTGTTGATTTTATCAGTTTCAAATGTCATCACTTCTATGTTTATGCTAATAGATGTATATTAATTGCACAAGATCTGTAAGCGCCTATTTTCATGTAATCACTTTGTTCAAGTCATGGGTCGTCAACTTACTGTAATGGACTCAGTTTGAAGGCATCGTTAACATGTGGTAATAGTTGTATATTAATTGACATGTAATTGGTATGTTTCGTAGATAATATATTTGGAATAAAGAGATCATCAATAAAACAACTTAAAACAGAGTAAATTTTCATGATCCAAGATGGTTTTTGTATACATACATAAACACAACTTGACATTGTCATATATTCACTAAACGGATTCTTCCAAATCTTCCTTTCTTCATGCTTAACTCATAGCTTCGAAACAGGCAATCCTGAAAAAAACCCGAAGAATAATTAATAGCGATTAGTGAATGATGAAAACTTGTATTAATTATGGTTTGTTTGTTTTGTGTTCACGTATTTTTTTTTCTTCTTGGTAACATGTGTTCACGATTGGGTTTGTTTTATAAGCATAAGTGATGTTTCGTTAGGCATATCAAATGTTTAGAAGTCAAACGCAGAAAATAGCTTTTGAAACAATTGAAGGTATAGTGTTGAGTGCAAGTACCTAAGGCTTTGGAGTTGACAATGCTTGGGCTAGCATTGGGCGGTGAAGCATTTTCGTTCAAAAATGGGTCAACCCGATTAGGGTCCTGCCAAATCGGATACCCTTTGATCCTTCCCTGTAAAAAACATAGATTGATTGATCAGAATCTAGCCAAACTGAAACTTCCTTAAACAAAGCAAGAGTGATTTTAGAATGCGTACGAGGACGTTGAGCGCTGCAAGCGTAGCCATTCCTTCACGAGTCCACTGTTATCATTATCACCGGAAGAGTTTATGTGAGTTCTATTCAAACTTATTCAGAACATAAAGAAATGTTTCAGCTTTTGTCACCTTGGAAGCAGAAGCAATGTGAGGAACAACAATAGCGTTCTTCATATCAGCAAGTCCTGGTTTCATGAATGGCTCTTCCTGAAACAATCTTATTTTTATCAACAATATTGTAGACAGAAACAAAGATTCAACCTTGAATTGCGCAAACCGTGTACCTCAAACACATCGAGACCAACACGGAACATGGGGTTCTCTTTGAGATGGTTGACCAGAGCTACTTCATCGATCACAGGTCCTCTACTGCAGTTCACAAGGATTGCTTCCTGTAGCAATTAGATTCAATCAGAAACAAGAACAATACTTATAAGAGGGTCTCAAATGAAATCAGCTAAAGCGAAAATCACCTTTTTCATCATGGCAAGTCTCTCCTTGTTGACAAGATGGTAAGTGGTTTTGTCCAGCACAGGGTGAAGACTTATCTGTTTCAGATAACATTAAGTTCAATAGCTAATAGAGAGACATATACAATATTTAAACCAAAACAAAACAGTTACAGTTTGTGTCTCTGGGGATTGCATATACCAGATCAGCCTCACGCAGCACCTCCTCCATGGACGAAGCTCGTTTCCATGTCACAGGTTGTTCTCCGTTTGCTTTCAAGAATTGTCCATAGGCTACAAATTAACCATTATATCACGTAAATAATCTTCGACATGAAAAATGAAAAGAGGAGTATAATATAGAAACTGTTACATACCTGTCACAAATTTCTCAAGACGAGTGGATTGGTAAAGATCAAAGTAGATTAAATTCATCTTAAACCCTTCCACCTGTTGTTTTGGGTTCAAGAGATTAACAAGAGGAAGCTCACTGTGTATACATATGATGTGAATCAAACTAATAAATGCCATTTACCATCATTCTAGCATAAGCAGATCCAATACGTCCAGCACCAATAACTCCCACAGTCTGTCCTTTAAGTAAGTTCCCCACAAACCTAACCAAAATCAAACAATGAGATTACTATTGTAAGGCTCGAAGGACGTAACTAAAGCGGCTTCTTGATCAAAATGAAGAAAGTGCAGGGATCTTACAGATGAGGAAGCCATCCCTCGTACAAACCACCTCTCATGAATTCATCGGCTTCAACAATCCTTCTTGCAGCAGCCAAAGAAAGAGAAGCGGCTAGTTCGGCTGTAGTCTCAGTCAACACTCCCTATCCATATCAAAACAAACAACATTCCTCAACATCATTATATTTTACTTTCTCAAATTCAGTATTATTGGAACTAAAACTTGTTGTAGTAGTATCACTCGATGATATTACCGGAGTGTTACCGACAGCAATTCCATACTTATTGGCGGCTTCAACATCAACGTTGTTGTAACCAACGGCCATGTTACTGAAAGCTTTCCCTCCAGCTTTGCTCAGAGCTGAAAACAGAGTCTCTCCCCAATCTTCCGTCAACTATAATAACAAAAACAAAACTTAAACCGGTTTTTAAAAGACTCTCACTTGGTATAAGAATAGACACAATCTTTCCTCGCTTTCATTTCATTACCTGACCGATGACTCCATCACACTTGTCTCCAATCAGAGAAATGATGTCTTCTACGGACAAGATCGTCTTCTTCAAATGGCATATCTAATCATTCAAACAAGATGAAACAGAAACTTAAGATTGATTTAATCAAAATTGTAATATTCTTCAGTTCTAAAACAAGAAAGAGTTACCTCGACACGACAACCTTGGTCAATCAGGAGGTTAATCCAGCGAGTTCCAGGCATCGGTTTTGTGCTGACAACTCTGTACTTTCCATTTGGGTTATACACTTCAATGGCCACTGGTTTCGCCATGGCAGAGAAATGAATAAAGTTTCCAAGTGGTTTTGTGGTGAGAATATAGAAACAGAAGAGGTTCTGCCTTTAAAAATGTCAGTTTTTCTAAGCTCAGCCAGTAGGATTTATGTGGTTTGGAATCGAAAACAAGATCCAACGGTCGGTTTTGCATGATTATTTTATCTACGTTTGTTTTTTTGTAATATATTTCATACGTTGATGATGAGTGACAAAGAACTGCTTTCGTGTGTATTATAACCTTACGTTTTGGGAACGAGATAATGCTGACGTGTCCATATCCGACTCAACTCTGCATCAAAAACTGAATAAAATACATACATAGATTAAATTTGTAATCAAGATTATATGTACAAGCAAAATTATGTCAAAAGACAAATTGATATTTCTTCATTTCATTAAAAAAAGAAAATTATCTACAGCCACAGTGAAAAGAGAACACACAGAAAGAAAAAGTTTCAGGCTCAGAAAAAAAAGGAAGATCAAGGCTTGTGCTGCTTCTCTATATCATACAGTACACAAACGTCTGCAGCTGTTTTCATCTGCACAGTCAAAAGCTAATCATAAACCAAAACTAAGAGCTTCAAATGAAGGGGATTAAGTGGCAGGTTTGGCGAAAAAAGTTAGATTTACCTGAATGACATTGATGGTCTGCTTCATCGACCAACCAAATAATGTCAAGGCCAGGAGAAAAGAGAGTGGTGAAATCTGCATTAATGTGGAAACTACGACCTGCAATGAGAGTCATGCTTAGTAGTTAAGTATAGTAAGACTAAGAGCTGGATTAAACAAAAGAAAAGAGAATCTTTACATCCAGAAGATTTGCTGATTGGTTCTTTGCAATGAGAAGAAGGATGATATACAGAACCTGCACGTTTGAAAAGATCTGCGTCTAAGAAGACATCATCTCAAAGAATTAACATGGACATAAAGAGACAAATTCAATCACCTCGCATGAAACACAGCAATAACACATAAATATCCGGTTTCCATAATAGAGTCTAAATAGCCAGCTTGTGCTGTCCTTTACATCTTTATGGCTGCTCTTCCCTGCTAGAAACGTACTGGAGTAAAGTATTAAGTTCGTGGTTAGAAACTGCAAATTTGAAAAGCACCGAAAAGAATTGACAGTGCAACAGGAAAACGTGAATTAGCGTACCTGTACATTTGCAGCCAGTGACTAGCAATATCTAAAGCCAGCAATGAAAGGAAGACCAAGCTAGGCCTATTTTAAGATGAACGAAAAATAAGAATAATGTATTCTATATGTTCAAAACCAGTCTACTGACTCCAGACATGCGACGGAAATACATACAAAGAAATATACCCACCTGTAGATTTGAGAGAGAATGACAAGTAGACAAGCCGTGCTAACTCTATAATAAAACACATTCCCAATAAAATGTCAGAAGTTATTGAACAGATTACTAGGCTGATTGTCACATATATTTAGAAGAAGAAGATTCACCTATCCGTCACCATGTCGAGAACAGCTCCAAATGTTGAAACTGAGGAACAAAGAAAGAGGAGTGAGTAAAGTTCTAGCGTCTTACATATTTAAGTAATGGCATCTCTTAAATTATAGAATCAGTCACTGCAATGAAATTGTGTCTATTACATAGAAACTAAACACTTGCTACGACAATACAGTCTCAATCCTGATCAGTGATAGGATCTATTAAGTCATCCTAAAACATGAGACGTGGTGGTTTATAACAAGAGAGAAGTTTTCAAACCTTGGTTGAATCTACGAGCACACCAGCCGTCCACAGCATCACAACAAAAGCTGGAGAGCCACATTGATCAAAAAAGACTATTAAAACCACTAGCCAAAACATGAAAAATCTCAAAGAGAAATTAATGAAGAAAGTTACAAGACCTGAAAAAATAGAGGAGCGAGAAAAGTTTCTTGTTGGAGAAACACACAGCAAAAGCAACACAGTTCAAAAGAACTCTCATGTACCCTGAAGCAATTGACAATCATTACAACAAACACTTACTGATCATAAAATAAAAACAAAAACCTCAAGAGTTATCGAAAGACCCACCAACAATATTAGGTATGTAAAGGTAAACAGACAACTTTTCAGGTCTAGGTCTCTCCTTTTTAGCCATCGTAGCTTTGAACTAGCAAATCAATTCCTCAAGATCCACCTACACAAAGCAAAGCAGAAAATTAAGGAAACTCTTTCCTCATAAACCATCACCGGAAAATGCTTAGAGACACAAACCAATCTCTATAAAATACAAGCTCATTCAACCTCGTAAACCCCAGAAATCCGAATTCAGTAGAAAGAGCGAAACAAACAAAATTAAAGTACAAATCGAAGAGGAGATAGAGAAATCCTCACTTAGAAACGAATTACAGTTGTCGAGAGAAAATAGAGATCTGTAGGAAGAGTCAAAAATGAGCTTAAGAAATATTCTAAGTGTAGAACCCAAATCGAATCAGATTCGCCTCTATTTTGAAGTTTCCACGACGGACGAAATTCTCAATCTGGCCGCTTTTCAATATTTCAAAAAAGTGTTGGTTTTCTGATTTGGAAATGTCAATGTTTATCTTAAATTTGTTAAATAAACCCTCAAAGTTTGAATATTCTCAATATGTTGCAGTATAGTAATGGATATGTAAAACCGCCTCCAAATTGGAAATTTGGTAGAGCATACGCACGGGAAATCGGTCTATTTCTCCACGTTATGTTTCATATAGCATTTATAACACATGATTTCGAACCATAGTTTTAATTGCACAAAATTAGATGCTAAGTTTCTAATTGCACATATTTTGTTAAGTTTAAGTCTTATATACATGCAATTAAAAAGTTGCAAACGTAATTGCACATGGATCGAAAGTAAGCGCGGTTTACTGTAAACTGAATTAGTATTAAACCAAATATTTGAAACAAATAATGGATTAAACTCAATTTAACCCAATTTAAGACCCGATAACAACAAACCACAACCCGATTACACTAAACCAAAACACAAAAGCTTCAGTCGTTTATTAGTAATCGAGAAATCAAAATCTTCGATTTTTTAACTTAACTCTAGCTCTAATTTCTCTCTAGAAATCAAAGAAAAATCTTCATAATATTTTCTAATTGGAAATCGACGAAGAATTTCGAAGCCATGTCCATCATTCCTCACAGATGACCACTATTAAAAGAAGGTTCTGATGATGAAGAGATTCGTGAACAGAACGAGTTTGAAGTCGTAGGAGTTTGAGGTCGAAGTCGAAGGAGTTTGAGGTCGAAGTCGAGGCTCTTGGCTTCGAAGACGAGCCACCAGTTAGACATAACGTGTTCCCAGACTCTAATACCAAAGATGAAGAAGAATTTCAGAGAACTCGGAGAAGAGAAGAGGACATGGGTATAAGGGATGATGGTAATATGTAAAAGGTCAGGTTTTCTTCAATAGAGCATCTTTCAAACAAGCCGTACTGAATCATGCCTTGAAGAGTGGTCGTAATATAAAACAAACCAGGTATGACAAAACGAAGCTAGGGTTTAACTGTGTAGGTGGTAATTGCAATTGGCGAGTCTATTGCTCAACGAAACCAGGTCTTGATAGGTGGAAGATTAGGATATTATAGGGTGATCATGTTTGCGAACCGAATGGTGAATGTGAAATGTTGAAAGTCCCTTTAATTGCTAGGTTGTTTGTAGATAAGATTAAGGGAAAACCCGAGTACTATATGCCCATGAAAATGGAACAAATTGACATGGAAAACTGGGGGATTAAAGTGTCTAGGCCTTAGTGTCAGTCTGCTAAGAACAACGTTGTAAAATGGATTGAGAAAGAGTATACTGAGCAGTTCATGAGACTTAGGGATTTTGGAACTGAAATTCTACACTCAAATCTGAACTCAACTATGGATATTAAGACTTCGACAAATGTAGATGGGGTAGATGAGTTTAATAGGTTTTACTTATGCTTTGATGTCCTTAAGAGATCATGGAAAGCATATTGTCGGCCTCTGATAGGTTTAAATGGGTGTTTGTTGAAGTTCTCAAATGAAGGATCAATTATTAGTTGCATTAGATCGTGATGCGAACAACTCAATATACCCTATTGTGTGGGCTGTTATTCAAGCTGAGAACACAACAAATTGGTTGTGGTTTTTAAGAAAATTGAAGGTTGATACGGGTTTAGAAGATGGTGAAGGATATGTGATGATCTCAAATAGGCAGAAAACATGTAAATAGGTTTTAGAGTTCTGTTTTTGGTATGATGACATTGTAACCAATTGTCCGTTTTTTGAAGGGTTTAGTCCGAGTTGTGGAGATCGTGTTGCTAAGCATTGAGCATAGGAACTGTGTTAGGCAAATATATGGTCATATAAAAGGGAGTGGAGAAAGCCAGATATGAAGCCTCTCATTTGGAGCCTAGCATGGAGCTACAATGAAACCAATATCACTGAGATTTTGCGAAAAATTCATGACTACGATACGGGAGTGTACAAGGAAGTGCTTCAGAACAAGGCAGAGACTTGGAGTCAAGCTTTTATAGGTTGGGTAGCTTTTGTGAGGATGTGGAAAAAAATTCCATCGAATCCTTTAATGCGTCCATTGTGAGAGCTAGAGAGAAGATTATGGTACCTATATTGGAGATCATTGCAAGACTTACAATGACTAGGAGTTGTCAAAGGTTTGTAAAGGCCGGAGAGTATGAAGGTATGTGCACTTCGTATGTAAAGCAATACCTTGAAAAGGAACATGAGGATTTATAGGAGTACTAATCAGATATTCCAAGTGGTTCTAGAGGGTTGTGCATTTAGAGTAAGGTTGGAAATGAGGTCTTGTAGCTGCATGAAATGGGATGTGAGTGGAATCTCTTGTGAGCATGCCTACACTATTATACTTGACAGGAAGTTGGAGGTTGAACACTATGTTGAATACTGCTTCACAACCAGTGTTTCGAAGAAAACTTATGCAGAGGGTATAATCTCACCCTGTGGTTCAAGCTTCTAGCCAAGAGGAACACGACCTGCAGTTCATCAACTACCACCTCCGAAACAGTCTGGCAGGAAGAAGAAACAAAAAAATAAGAAGGGAAAAATGTGTCACGTGTGGGGAGGTGCCAATCTGGAATACCACGAGTGATGCATTGTAGTATATGTGGTGCCTCTAGACACAACAACAGATTCCACAGCAGCAAAAGATCAAGACATGTTCGTACTATTCTATAGTTTCAATATTATTGTTTTGGTATTTCTTTACAATCAGGTTAGATCATGTGTTGTCTTATATTATTACATATGGTTATCGTTCAAAGCTTAGAAGCTTCACAAGCAGGACCATCTCAAAGGATCACCACTCAGGCCTCACAAGCGGAACCATCTCAAGGGATCACCACTCAAGCCTCACAAATGGAACCTTAACTACTTAGCTTAACATATTAACTACTTAGGTTTATCGTAGACTCAATTTTGTAAGTAGGTTCTAGTTGTGTAAGATTTTGGGAACCTACTTATATCTACATTGGTTTAGTGTTGAGTATGTTGCTACAATGACAAGTTTTTTTGGTACACTTATGACATGATGATTCAATGATGAAATGATGGTTCTGTTATTTTAAGTCTTTCAATTTATTTCCTTGTTAACACATACTCGTCTAATTCATTTACAACAATTTTTACATATATTGAAACTTTTAACAAGATACATGATTCAGTGAAAAACATCCATATCTATGTTTTGTAATTGCTCAAAACATACACGAGTCAATGAAAATAGATCAAGATACCATCTTCCTACAATTACCTGATCAACCAAGATACTACCTACAAACCTAACATTTTGCTAACAACAACCAACCCCAAACATCCTAGAACCACAACACACAACTGCAGCTTGTTCATAGTTTTTGCTTCCACACAATTACAGCTTGTTCATAGCTTTTGCTTCCACAATCATCCCATCAATCTTCTCAACCAACTCTTTCTCCATCTCTTCGAATATAATCCGCTGATGTTTTTCAATTTATGTTGTCTCATTCTTAATCTCTTTCTCAATTCTGTCAATGCAGATAAAATTTGATGCAATTTCATCCAAGAATCTTTCATATACCCACTTAAAAATATGCTTATCATTGGAAAGCTACAATAAAAAACAAGGAAAACTTGAAAAAATTATCAAACAGACACCAAGAAAATTTTTTAATCAAACAAAACTTTCTTACATTTCAAATTACACCATATTCATAGCGGTAATAACGCCTATACGGATTAGTTGCTGATTTTGAGAGATTCACCACCATATCTGATCCACGCCAGCATTTCTTTGAGATTTCATTAACATACCAACGCGGTTTTGAAATGCACTCGCTTTAGATTCTTCACTTTTGCTCATCTACATAGATCGAGATCCCAAAAACAAGAGAAGATCAATCGAATGACAAATCCTTAAGACAAAATGAATAGAAGATGGATTACTAGCCTTAAACGAGGCCTAGAACCTTTCTCCATCAATCTCCGAAAACCAAATTGAGAAAGAAGTGTTTGTGTCTCGTGAGAGGAACCAAATTCGATTTAGGGTTTATAAAATTGGGGATTTTGCGTGGGTCAGGTCAAAATTGGCTCGAGTTAAAATTCTAGTCCGGGTTATTATACGGGTCCGAACCAGTTAGATCGCCAACACTAATCGGTATTATGTTACAAACTGATCGACAAATACCAATGGAGTATATAAGATTTTAACTTCCCTTCATATGCAATTAGAAACTTAACATCCATTTTTGAGCAATTAAAACTATGGCTCAAAAAACATAACATGGAGAAATAGATCTATAATGAAATTCATAATGTTAAATAGAGTTTTTAAGTATAAAACATTTAAAATTGTTGAATTACAATTTTACTCTATTAATTTAATTAATATATGTATAATAGAAAATTTTACCCAAATTACTTTATGTCTAATTTTGTAATTTTGCATTGTAAGTAAAAGTTACAATGGATTATGGATGAGTTTGAGTTATATACCAGATTTGGTCGATCTAATTATTGTTAAGTTTTTAACAGATAATAACTAAAATTTATATATATATATATATCTTCAAACTCATTTTTAAATATTAAATCATTATTTTAATATATTATTAACTTAAATTTTACAATATTAAATATATAAAAATTAAGCAAAGCAAAGCAAAATGTACATTAACTATTGCTACTAATTTCTATTACTTCCTCCGTCTTTCAACGAATATCATTACAAAAAATGTGTTGTTTTAAATTTCAATTTAACTTTTGACAAAAAATTCATTTTTAATCTCAAATCAAATTATCAACATTCCAGTCTATCATATCATCAAAGTCATGTCTTCCTTGCATTGAAATAGACAATTGTCTTAGGTCCCTAAAAGTATATCAAATTTGAAGGCCACAGTTTTTTTTTTTTTAATATAATGAAGGCCATATTTTTTTGTAAAAAATTAATGTCATTTTTCCTTTTCTACAACTATAAGTAGTTTTAAATGGTTAAAAATGTTATGTTACTATAACTTTTCATTTTAAAAAATTTTCCTACCAATATTTTTTTATAATATTTAAATCCTATTTTATCAAAATTATGGATTGTTTCTACTGATAAAATAAAAAAATATATATATATATATTATAATTTGCTTTAAGTCTCCATAAACCTAGGCACAGTAATGCATATCGTTACTTTTAATTATTTGTGGTACAAATGATTTTTTGTTTTTATATTTTAATTTGTATGATAAAAGCTAAAAATGATACTCTTTGAGAAAGAGACGAGTATAAACTTAATTTCTAGAACTTAAATAAATGCGTTACAATAGTTTTAATTAATGGGTAATTATTTAGTTGTATAGTAAGCGAGTATATAAAAACATATAGATTTTCAATCAGACACCATTGCTTGATAAACAAAAGACATAATTTATCACTGAAACATACAACCGCTTTATTCCAAAGTATCTGCTCTGGTCTATACTCTTAAGTAGTCTTTTTGATCATACAAGACGTCTGCATAGCGTCACACCATCTCCAATAGAAATTTGAGAAACTTCAACGTTAGGATCCAAAGCCAGTTTCTTATTGAATTCAATAAGAGCTGCTCTATATTCCCTCATATGTTCTGGAACTCCTTCTTCATCTTCAGCCACAAAACCAAACCACAATGTGTTGTCATACGCAATTATTCCTCCTACCTTTACCAATTTCATAAGTCTCTCATGGAAGTTGACGTAGTTTGACTTGTCAGCATCCGCAAATGCAAAATCAAACTCACATTTCTGTGATTCCAATGTATGACCATTATTTAGATATATATGAGTTAATTAAGCTTTAGTAAATTGCTAAATACTAATATGGAAGATAAGCTTTGACATACGTCGTTCACCAATTGGTCTAAGGCCTTAAGACCATCGGAATTGATGAAATTGATCTTATGATCAACACCAGCTTTCTTCATAAACTCTAATCCCAATTCGTAAGCTTCTTGGTCAATGTCTATTGCAGTTATCTGCTTTCAAAAAGAGTAATCCATAAGTTAACTCTTTTTATAATAAAACAAAACTATGAGTATAGTAAGAAGCATTACATGGCCATCTTCAGGCAAAGCAAGAGCTGTGGTGAGAAGTGAGTAACCAGTGAAGACACCAAGCTCGAGAGTGTTTTTTGCATTCATAATCTTTATAAGCATTGATAGAAATTGACCCTCATCAACCGGAACTTCCATCTCGCTTCTGCATTTTTATAATACCATTTATACAAAGTACACCAACTATTTAAGTTTTTTTTATAAATGAGTTAAAAGTCTTTCTTGGATATATATGAATAAGAGATTCTTTTTTGTTTTGATAACTCAAATGAATAAGATTCTTACAAACATAATAGTAATCAAATAGAAAAAGTTATAACCGAAAAGTTGCAACAACATAAATAGTAATCCAAGTGAAACACTCATAAAACCAAAATTTATGAAGTCCAATTAATCTAATACAATTAAGAACTATTTAACTACATGCTAAAAATGTTTATTCTTTTATGAAGTATTGTTTGTTAAGAGTCTTGATTAAGACCCAAAAAGGGAAGATTGGAACTGGAACTCAATAATCTACAAAAGCTTATACTGAAGGATAAATCAAATTAAGATGAACTAAGAGTTTTGTTTGATTACGATTCTCGAGTTATATAGATTACAACTTACAAGTTGGCATATTTTTGGACTGTAGCTTCTCGAAGTTCCTTGAGCAAGACATGCTCTCTTGGATACGCTGATGTTTCCATGATGTACTGTGTGATGAACCAAACGAACACAGACTTATATGTATCAGAGATCCTCTTTTAACCAAACAAAACCAAAATCTTGCAGATCAACAAAACTTATAATTGGAACATGGAACTCTTATTACCTGTTTCAGATCATTGCTCTTGAGAATCCCTTTGGAAGGTATTTCATTGGCCATGTTTCTCTCTCTCTCGTGTTGTGAATTGTGTGCCCGAGTGTTAATAAGAGAGGTGAATTTAGTTATAGAGATGTAGTACAGTTTGGTCAGTATGTGTTGGCTTCTAGTCAAACTAATTGAGCTAGCTAATTAAAAGTTCCAAGATTATGTACTCTATACTTATCTTATCTACGACTTTTCAAACTATGTATGAGAAAGTTCAATTGTTTTACCCTATTTTTCATCGTATTTGATTCGAATATATTCACTTTTATTTATTTTCGAGGCTACAAGTGAGATTAGATGCTGTGGAATAATTCAAGTGGGTGAACAATTTGCAATGTACTTTGATTGACTAGGCATATTATAATTGGAATGCGTGAGATTTATTTTGAAAAAGTACATAGCTTCTATCTATTTCGGATATTAAATAAAAACAGTAGATTTTGAATTTGCTGACGTATAAAAACAAAATATTCTAAAAAGAATTCTCTCTTTGAACTATGGAACCGCTTTCTGAGGTATAGTCTTTGCTTTTACTGAGAAAAGTAACGTGGTTGACTATCATTGTCCCTCAGATATTTGTCTTTGTTTAACCTACCTAAACAGTCGTGAAAAAACAATTTGGTCGCCGTAAAGCTAGGGTTCCGACAACAAGCTTTGGGGTTAAATCGGTACTTTGGAGTTACTTTTGAAGAAATTGGTTTGGAAGAGAAGACGAAGAACACAAATATGTCCACATCTGTAATTAAAGCACTAATGGATATGAGTCTGGAAGAAGAAGTTGTTCCGTTCCATATGCCAAACTTGCATGAGTTTTGCTCAAGCGAGAGAAATGAGCTAAGTTTGATAGGCCGCATTTTGAATCCTCAAAGTCAAAGGATGATGAGCTTGATTCTTGATATGCCAAGGAAATGACAAAAGCAAGGATGAGTTCGAGGCATTGCTTTGACTAAAGAACGATTTCAGTTTATATTCGACAACAAGTATGATATGGAAGATGTTTATGACAAGGGAGTACAATCTTACAACGAGTGGACCCTCGTGATGGAAAAATGGATGGAGACTCCTCCGCTGGACTACTTACAATACGTTCTGCTCTGGGTTCAAATCACAAATTTTCCTGTTAATTACTATACAGTCCAAGCGATTATTGCAATAGGAGAATTCTTAGGCCAGGTGATTGAAGTTCCATATGATGCTATCAAGCCTCAAGTAAACGAGTATGTCCGACTTAAAGTCATATTCAATGTAGCAGCACCTTTACTTACGCAGAAGCAAGATTATAACGCTTCCAAATGGAGAGAAAGTGGAAGTGTTTTTTCATTACGAGAGGATATAGAAGCGATGTTATCATTGTCTTCGATTAACCCACGAAAAGGACTATTGCCCTAGCCTGATTAAACAATGACAGGAAGTGACGGCTGATAGAAAGGAGAAGTACTCTGGAATGAAAACACCAAAACAATCAGCAATTGACCCCAAAGATCCACTTTTGGGTGTTCTGACGGAGAAACAAATTAATCTAGACCCGATTACAGGACGAGCTTGGATCAATGAGACGGTTTTACAGGAAATAAGGATGCAGATAATCACTTCACCACCAGAAGAGCTGGAATTATGCAAAGAAAGGATCAGAAGAGTGGTTCATGAAGTAGAACATGATCCGATACAAGCTAAAATGACCCTAAGACTTGAGAATCCACCCTTGGTCACAAATGTACTTGATATGGGAAAAGGGCTGGTGTTTAACTATGATCACAAAGAGAATTCAAAGCAAGCAAATGATCATGGGATGGGTTAGCACAAACTTATGGCAGATGCTATGGTGACAAACAAATGCTTTGAAGACGGTGTTAACCCACACACTGAAAAAATGAAGGAGAAGGAAGCAAAACTAAATGTCTCGGACAAGAAGATACAAGATTATACAGAACACAACAAGGCTAAGAAAATGTTGGAGTATATAGAACAAGAAAATGCCAAGATTCAGAAAGATACATTGTCAATGGAGCAGAGTAAGGAGATACAGCTCACAGATCAACATGAGCCAGAGATGGAGATGATAACAACCAAGAAAAAACAAGTATGGACAAGGAAAAGAGGTCCAAATCTAACCAGAAATGATTCTGTTGAGATGGAACAAAATATGACAGACATTGGAGTGGAGAGTGTAATGAAAAGGAAAGACAAAAAGGAAACTGAAGCTATGCAAGGATAAGACAAACGATCCAAACCGGCGGTGGTCCCTAGTGGTGGACCGTCGAGTGATCAATGAGCATGATGTGTTGGAACTGTCAAGGATTGGGATGGTCTCAGTCCTTGACAATTCCTGGATTAAAGGAAATGCGTCAAAAACATTTCCCAGATGTCTTATATTTAATGGAGACTAAAAATAGTAGAGATGTTCTAGTAGACTTACAAGTTTGGTTGGGGTATGATAAAATCTATATGGTGGAACCTATAAGGCTAAGTGGTAGATTGACGGTATTTTGGAAAGCTTCTGTAAATATTGACTTCAAATATATAGATAAAAACATTTTGGATGGGTTGATTTCCTTGGGAAATATCACCTTTTATCTATCATGTGTGTATGGGCCTCCGGTTGCAACTCACAGACACATGTTTTGGGAGAGAATTCTCAGGTTTGGTGTGCATAGAAAAAAGATATGGTGTATCCTAGGGGATTTCAACGCCATTCTACATGGGGGAGAGAAGATTGGTGGACCGGTTAGAACAGAAGCAGAATGCAAAGATTTCACAACCATGGTCAAACATTGCCAGCTCAAAGAACTCAATAGCACGGGGAACTCCTTTTCATGGGGTGGAATGAGATATTCCATGTGGGTACAATGCAAGCTTGATCGGGTGTTTTGGAATGTAGAGTGGCTCAAAGCTTTTCCAGAGTCAACATATAATTTGTTAGATAAAAGAGGCTCGAATCATAGACCAATATTGATGAAGATTCATGGTACTCACCACTCAACAGAAGGGAAGTTTTGATTTGATAGCAGGTTTATTAAAAATTTGGAGATTAAGAATGTTGTTGAAAGAGCTTGGAACAAAAATTTGATAGGAGAGGAGAGAAGCATCACAAAGAAAATCTCGTTTTGTAGACAGAAGCTAAGACGATGGAAAAAAAGATAATCCAGTTAACTCTAAACATCAAATTGTCAATGTACAAAGTCAACTGGAGCAAGAACAATCGGTTACAAAGTCAGATTTTCAGAGGATCTCAACGCTTAAACATGATTTGATGATAGCTTACCGAGAGGAAGAAATCTTCTGGAGACAAAAAAAAGCAGAGAAAAATGGCTTAGAGATGGAAATTCAAATACAAAATTCTTCCATGCCTCAGTTTAGGCAAACCAAGCAAGGAGAATAATGGAAAAACTGACAGACAAGGATGAAATTGACCAATACTCTGAGGTAGCTAAAGGGATTGTAGCAGCTGATTATTTTCAAAACCTTTTTAGGTCATCAAACCCCACAGAAGTACAACAAATATTTGAAGGGTTCAATCTTAGAGTTACAGAATAGATGAACCAAGCATTGATAGAAGAAGTAACAAACTCGGAGATAAGACAAGCCCTTTTTGCGATTAATCCCACAAAAGCTCTGGGGCCAGATGGTATGACGGGCCTTTTCTATTAGAAGTACTGGCAAATAATTGGCCCATTAGTGTGTCAAGAGGTCAGAAAATTCTTTGTTAATGGCGAATTCCAAAGAGAGTGGAATCGTACTCATTTGGTTTGATTCCAAAGAAGACTAATTTGACCCTTTATAACAGACCTAAGGCCCTGTGGTTTACAAGACAGTGTCCAAAACGTTTTCTTCAAAATTCAAAGTCATTCTACCACAGGTAGTTTCTAAGGAGCAATCAGCTTTTGTGGCGGAAAGGATGATAACTAATAATATTNGGTAGTTTCTAAGGAGCAATCAGCTTTTGTGGCGGAAGGGATGATAACCAATAATATTTTGGTAGCTCATGAGCTAGTACACAGTCTAAGAACACAACCATCGATATCCAAGGAGTTCATAGCTATCAAATTAGTTATGTCAAAGGCGTATAACAGAGTCGAGTGGGCCTTTTTGAAGTAGCTATTAATCTCTCTTGGTTTTAATCACAGATGGATTGCTTGGATTATGTTTTGTGTGTCTTTGGTAACCTATGCAGTATTGATCAACGATATTCCATATGGATATATTGT
>OVAX01001205.1:0-29841 GCA_900406405.1 Lepidium africanum
TGTTTAGAGTAAACAATGTTTTGTCCACACTTCCACGTGTATACCCTCTCTCAATCAGAAACATGCCTAGATGATCATACCAAGCTCTTGGTGCCTGTTTGAGTCCATACAGAGCCTTGTTGAGCTTGTAAACATAATCAGGATGCTTTGGATCTTCGAACCCTTTGGGTTGTTCAATATAAACTTCTTCTTGAAGTAATTCATTTAGAAAAGCACTCTTAACATCCATCTATTATAGTTTGAAACCCATCTTGCATGCCATTCCAAACAGAAACATGATAGACTCCAAACGAGCTAGTGGTGCAAATGTCTCCTCAAAATCAATACCTTCAACTTGTGAGTAACCTTGTGAAACCAGTCATGACTTGTTCCTAACAACATTCCCATCCTTGTCAATCTTATTCTTGAAGATCCATTTGGTGCCAACAACATTGACATCTCTAGGACGACAAACAAGAATCCACACATTCAACCATTTGAAGTTTGACAGCTCCTCTTGCATATATGCAATCTAAAACTTGTCCAATAAAGCTTCTTTGTATGTTTTGGGTTCAATCTTTGACACAAAACAAGCATATTCAATTACATCAACAGCTTCTTGCTTATGTGCCATGAAAGTGATAAAAGTTGCATTCCCAGCAAGCTGTTTGAAATCAATTTTCTTTCCTCGAGTTATTCTTCCCCCCTGAATCTCACATATAACATTGTTAGAGGAGCGATTCCAATGTACTTGAGGTGGAACACCAATCGGATCTAAAGCACTAACATCAGAAATAGATTCTTTAGGCAGTTGAGACTCATCATTCTCATCAGGTAGCTGAAGTGTTAGCCGAAACGTGGAAGCATCATCAAAGACCACGTTTACAGTCTCTTGAACTATCAAAGTACGATGATTGTATACGCTGAATGATGTACTTGAATTTGAGTAGCCAAGGAACATACCATCATCACTCTGAGAATCAAACTTTCCAAGATGATCCTTATCATTTAGAATGTAGCAAACGTATCCAAACACGTGAAAGTAATGTATTATCGGAGTTTTACCCTTCCACATCTCATAAGACGTCTTTGTAGTTCCTTTGCGCATGTACATACGATTGATGATGTAACAAGCAGTGTTAACAGCCTCTGGCTAGAAGTGTTTAGGTGCATTACTCTATACAACATTGCTTTGGCCATCTCTTGCAATGTTCTGTTTTTGCGCTCAATAACACCATTCTGTTGTGGTGTTCGTGGTGTAAAGAACTGATGATCAATACCTTGTTCAAAATAGAAACGTTTGAATAACTCATTCTCAAATTCTCCACCATGATCACTTCTAATAAACTTGATAGCATGTCGTTTATTCTTAAGTTGAAGTGCCAGAATCTTGAAATTATCCAAAGATTCACTTTTCTCTCGAAGAAAACACTCCCATGTGTATCTGGTGATATCATCAACCAACACAAGAATACTTTTTCCCAGCAATGCTCTCTACTTGAATATAACCCATCAAACCTATATGAACAAGTTCCAATAGATCCTTGGACTTAACATCCGGAACAGACTTGTGTTGAGTCTTGACCTGTTTTCCCATGCTACAAAGACCAGATACAAACTGTTGATCTTTGTCAAGCTTTGGCAACCCTCTGATGTTCTCTTTGTTTGATAATGTCGCTATAGTTCAAAAATTCATGTGACCTAGATGTTGATGCCAAATCTGAGTTTCACTTTCTACACTAGCAACCAAGCATTGGGAACAGGGAATCCACATATAGCAATCATTTCCAGTACGAACGCCCTCTAAATGAATAGTTCATTTTGCATCAACAACTTGAAATTCTGTTCTTGTAAATGTAACATCCAATCCTGTATCACACAACTGACTGATGCTGATCAGATTTGCTTTCAGTTCATCATCAAGGAAATCATTACGAAGTTTAGGTTCTGTTGAACTACCTGTAGTCCCTTTACCATTAGCACCATCACTAAACGTCACTTTTCCCGTTGTGACTTCCTCAAGCTCTTGTAGAGAAGCTTGATCTCCTGTCATATGTCTTGAGCAACCATTATCAAAGTACTACTTGCTTAGTGAGTTACCCTTATCACCCTTCTCAGCTGTGAATGCTACTCGGTAAAACAAATCCATTTTCTTAACCCAAATCTGGTGTCTGTTTTTACCGTTGAAGGTAAACTTTCGTTGTCTCCAAATTCGTTGAACCCTAGACTGAAGCTTGTAATACTAATATCTCATATGTCCTTCTTTGCCACAATACCAACACTTAACTGGATGACCCCAATGCGATCCATAATACTGAGTCTTCTCAGATTTCCACCCTAGACCAGCTCGTTGTTGTAAGAGCTGATGCCGTTGACCACCTTTTTGCTGAAAATATTTGAATTGATCTACATTCTCTGATGAACCAGTACCCTTCATAAACTTCATCTCTGCGGATTTCTTCCCCTTATAACCTAAACCAGAACTTGTATTACATGTCCTTCCAACAGTCAATAGATAGTTTAAATCTTTTGTTCCTTTGGACAACATCTTGATCTGCTTCATTTGCTTAAATAATCTGTTTTCTACATCAGCATTCTTAGCTTTGACGTCCTTGAGTTCATTCTCAGCTTACTGCAACTAATCTAGAGCGACCTATTTTTCTGCCATCAGACGCTTATTTTCATCTTGAGTTTTAACCCAAGAAGTTTCCAACATTTCCATTTGATCTTCTAGATGCACATCAAGATCATCATCAGATTTTGACTCATCTATATCAGCATCTTGATGTATGGCAGGAATCTGATTCTCATCAGCCATCTGACTTTCAGGAACAAGATCAGTGTTTTCATCTTCTTCCTCATTATCATTCATTTCCACAATGCCAAGATGAGTTACAAAGTTGTTCAGAATGTTTTCATCCTCATCACTGTCAGTATCCGTATCACTCAGGGTTGTGATTGCTGATTTTCCACTCAATTTGGACAAGCATTCGTTCTTGGTATGTTCATATCCTTTACACTCGTAGCATTGAATAACCATCTTCCTCCTGACTGATGGACATTCAGATTTAAAGTGTCCATAACCTTGACATTCAAGACACTGCTTGTCAGCTTTGTAGTTGTCTTTATCAGCTGCTGGTTTGGCATGCGCCTGATATTCCTTCCTTTGTCCTCTTTCAGCTTTCCGAAAGAACTTTTTCACAAATAGTCCAACTTGCTCTTCAAGATTTCCAACAGACTCCCTTTTATCAGCTATTTTTTCATATACAAGAGCAATACTTTTACATTTGGTTGTCTCTTCCTTTGGTGTGATTTGAAGCTCATATGCTTGTATCATACCAACAACCTGATCGAATCTCATATCATCAGAATTATGAGATACTTCTAGAGCTGATCGATGACCATGAAACTTAGGTGGAAGACATCTTAGGAATTTTTGACTAGTTTCTTGTCCTTATACGTTTTTCCCAAGATTAAAACTTCGTGTGCAAGGGCTGACAGCTTGCTGCTGAATTCTGCAATAGTTTATTTTTCTCCCATAGTCAGATTCTCGAATCCTGTAGCTAGGATATCTATCTAAGTTCTTTTCACACTACTGGTACCTTCAAATCCTACTTCAAGAATATTCCATGCCTCTTTAGCGCTTGTACAACCTTGAACTCGTGTGAGCTGATTGCTGTGTAGAGAGTTGGAAATAACTGACAAGGCTTTGGAATTCCATTTAGCATACGATTTCTCCTCTGCAGTCCACTGTTTCCTCGGTTTCAATACAGAAGCACCATCTGCATCTTTAACAACAGGATGTTCCCAACCTTCTTCAACTGCAAGCCATGCATCAGAATCAATTCCCTGTATATACTGAGCCATCTGGACTTTCCAATGTCCATAGTTATCTAGATCAAGCTTAAGAGTTTTTACCAGTACAACTAATTGTTGCTGCGAATTGTCCATCTCGTCCTCAGGATCTAACATCTGTAAACACGAACAAACGTTATGCGGTGACCCGCTCTGATACCAATTGAAAGTTTCAATTCGCAAACTTCTCAAGCAAAAACCAAAAGATTCGTTTTATTCAATGTTCTCTTTTCTACAAAAGACAAACACTTATCGGAATTACTCTACCCTAGAAACCAACCTAAAACAATCTTAACCTTAACCGATAACTTAGGCTCAATTCACTAATCTCTCTAAAACTTCTCCCTGAGTTTTTAGAGAATTAGGTTTACAATTAACCTCTCTATTTATAAGCACAAGAGACAAACTCTCTTGCCCTAAAATCTCTCCATCGAAATCTCTTTATCACAAAGGATATTTTCCTTTATTTTTACTTTTGATAAGATCTTCCAAATATTTTCTAACAAACTTGAGTCTTCTTCTCCAAGTTAAAAACTCAATCACGTGGTTTTTATTAGACTTCACGTGATGTGTCCGTGACGTCTCCAAAACACACATCTTCCCTCCACCCCATTGTATGTGAAAGTTAAAATGTAGTGAATTTTGAGAATAAGTTTAAGATACGAATTAAATTTTTACAGTTGTTGTAAAAATAAATGTTTTAAGATTATATTTTTGATTCCCAATTTGTTAAAAACACTAATATTATTTGTCTTTTTGCAAAAAAGAATATTTTACACATAAAAAACAGAGAATAAAATATAGTAATTGGACGTGCAAGGGTAAATCAGGAAAGCAATTTTACAGAAAGAAAAAAAAGGTAGTCAGTGGTGATTGTGCGCGTACGTGAAGTGGAAACATGAAGCATCAAATTTAGTGAATCATATCGTTAGAAAGAAATAAAATAAAAAAATGATGAAACCTTCTGACACAGTCAGAAGTCTTATTTCTTACATCATGAATAGCATCTGAAATTTAGGCAATCACATCTTCACTCAATCCACAGTTTTCTGCATCACTATTTTTTTTTTTATTATTGTATATTTTTCTAATCTTCTAATATTTATTATTTGAATATTTTATTCGTTTCATACTTTTACGGGTAATTACAAGGATTGTGAATTTCTTAGCATAATTATAGTCTGTATAAATATTGTCACTGTTTCATAGTTTGAGTTATCTGAAGCATATATTTACGACAAAAAAGTATCATTACAATATATTGACAATATTTTTGACAAGTTTATAATGCAAACCCTATCGTGCAAAGTTAAGATTATGTAAAATCGAATATCCGTTAGAAATAATTTAGAGGTGAACACTTAAGTACTTGATTAATGTATTGTTTTTTTAGTGTTCATATGTGAATTCTTGTTTTATAATCGAAAGAATGTTAAAATCTAAACTTGGATTAATTTTAGATATATAAAAAAATTTGCTACTAAATTTATGGGTGACAAAAAAAATATTTTTGCATGAATACTAATTAATTTCACCGATAAACAGAATTAACTCGATGAATTGTAAGAAATATCCCTTCTATAAACTCAGGTTTTAACATTGTGGTTTTTGAAATAAATGCAGGTTACAATGATCACTACGAGTGTTATAATGATCCTCACACAATATAGTAAAATTAGTAAATAATGAATTACCATATCAAAAAAATTTCTAACTATTGAATATATAGAATAGTTTATTCAATTCTGATTAATATATAGCAGATATATAAACAAAATATATGAAGTAGTTGACTTCATACGTGTGGTGATAAATAAAAAGAATTGGAGATGTTCCGCAATTCATTGTCCAATTCAAGTGATTCTAACAAGATGACATATGACATAAATTAATGTTATCTGGAATTATAAATATAAAATTTCCTTATATATAAATATATAGTATATAATTTAGTATGTAGAGATAATATATGAGGACAATATTTTCATTATAACTTGCTAAATGAAAAATATCTTTGGCCTAATAGTAACTCTTTATCTCTACAGTATTCTTTTTATTAGAATTTGATTCTATTTGTATAATAAATTCACGTAATAGAACTAGAATTTAAGAGTTTAAGTTATAAATTAGATCTGATCAATATAATTATTGGAAGAATAACTATTATTAAACAACAAATTTGATTTGGTTCATTTGGTTGATGATTTCAAATTTTTTTTTCCTGAATCTAGCTTATAATTTTATTGTAATCTCTTTTTCAAAGGAAAATAGCCAATATAAAACTATATGATAGCATCAAATTTTTCTGATTCAGCAGTTTGATAATTTAAATGTATTTTTGGCCGTATGAATTGTTCTTGCAAAAATGTTTTGTACCATCTATATATGTTTTTAATTACAAAATAAAAATTCTGAATTTCTATAGTTGTAATCGTTAGTCAAGATCTTGGCATAGTGAAAATAAAAACAAAAACTTATTTCGTAAAAAAAAAACTTGTTAAATCCATGAAAGAAAAAGAAGAGAGATATGAGATTCCAAATATTTATGAAATATAAATATTTACTATATTAATTTTTCCATTTTTTGGTATACTGACAAATAGCCAAAAAGGGCCCACACTGTAGCTTATTTCTTTATACGAAACTAAATGAGAAATAAATGGACCCCACTTACCCATGTGACGTGGGACCTTAAACGCATCAAGAACATGTCGTTTTCTTCATAGCCATTAGTCACTATCACTTTTTATATATTTTTCTAATTTTTATTTATTTAAATATAAATTTTAGGAAGATAGGCACGTGTACGGTCCCCACTTGTTATCGCGCCGATGTTCGACAGCTCAACTAATCTAAACTATTCACAGCCGTCCACGTCATCATTACTATTTATCCATTCATTGTTTGACACGTCATTACTAAGGAAAAAGATGAAACTGACACAGACTATAACTACTGTTTGACATAGATCAATACTTTTTTGAATTTATACTAAAAAATATGCTTTTTTCTTTTGTTTTTGTCTCCAATACTAATTATTATTTATATATATTAAATAATAATTATCATAAATATTAATTTGCTCTAAAAATGCATTGTCTCGAATTTTAATTATTATTCATATAAATATTTAAACTTATTAAAATGATATCAATATTTAGAAGAATGTACAATATAGACTTTATATGAATTTTCAAAGAATTTATGTAGTTTTATTTTTTTGTCAAAAAGAATTTCTATAGTTACTAAAATAAATTTTCAAATTTTAAGAATAATTAAAATTAACTTTTATTTTTACTTTGATTTGATATATTATTTATCATAAATTTTAAATTTTGATAGTGACCATAAAATGTTATATTGAGTATTATTTTGGATTTGGTGAAAGTGATTTGTGTTTTTTTAAGAAAATTGATAGTATAGAGTCAATAGTTAATGCCCAACTTTTACAACTTTTTTTTACTAAAGTTTAGCTCTAGATAGATGCATAATTATAAGTGACAGAATTTAAAGTTTTAGTTATTAGTTAGGTTCAATTGATTTCAGAAGAAACAATAAAATAAAACTATTAAAAAAAAGAGAGGCAAGTTTAGTGTCTTTTCTTTTGATGATAACTAGGAAGATTCTGATCAAGTCCGACTAATTTGTCCAAAGTGCGTGTAACTTTTGAATAATATATTATTAAATAGATTTAAAACAGCGTTTTTTATATCGGTTAGTTAAACAAACATAATTTTCTAGTTTTGGTAAGACTCATATCTATAGAAGAGTGAATTGACGTTTAGTTTAGTGTGATTTAGATTCAAGAATTTTTTTTTCTTTTGGCAATCAGATGCATGAAGTTCTTTATATAAATTTCTATTATGATAATATATTTTTACTGTCAAGTCAGATTTTTTGACTGTCAATACTAAATAGACTCCTCACAAGCCATAAGTAGCATGTATGGTACTTAGACAATTCTCAAGCAATTATACAACCAAAAAAGAAACATAATTCTCAAGCAATTCAGCTGAAATGTTTTTCAAAATTTTCTTACAGATTTCGAAGTTTGACGATTAATAAAAAAATAGCTATCATCCGTCGGGAAGTTTTATTTCCAACAGATTTTTGATGAATCTGATTTTTAGAAAACAAAAATTCATCACAATCTTGTGGTATCAATTTTTAAAAATTTTGAGGCCCAACAAATATTTTAATTGATCAGAATTTGTTTTTTTTTATAACGGTTTGATCAGAAATTTTGATCCTTCAAATCTAACAATTTCATCTTTTTGAACCAGTGGAATTAGTTAAGCCTGTTATCAAAACAAAAATGTCATCGCTTGTATGCCTTGCTTGGTTTCGATAAGCTTTAACTATTTTATTACTTAATTCAAATTCTATTATATTATATTTGCTAGGTTTAACGTTATTAATTATCCACTTTAATCTTTTAGGTGGCAAACACTTGCGTTATGTGTTTCACTTTCTCTTGACAAATAACATTGAGGATCGTAGGATCTCTATGATGCTTTTTTCCATATTTTTATAACAAAGCATCTTAGATATGATTATTTAAGTAAAAAGCTATAATTAATAATCATAATGTAAGTTTTCGATCGTGCCTTAAATTATAGTTTAATTATAACCAAAAAGAACCAATAAAGTTTATTGCATTTTGATCCACCAACTATTGTTTCTACGTGATTTATGCTTTTGCATGGTTTTTTTATTTATTTTAATATTTATTTTGTATCATAACCATAATGTTGCTTATGAAAGTTTTTATCTGCTCAAACTTAATTCTACTTCTTTTGTTGTGTCCCATTACGATTTATAACCGAAGATAGGAGCTGACAGTTAATTTAGTTAGTTTCTTCAGATCATTAGTTAGTACTTTTTTGATATTCATATATTGATTTATTTATATTTGTAACAGTGTAATCAACATGAACTTGTGGGTTGAAAAATAGGTATTTTATCTTTTGTTGTCAAAATGGATTAATATATCAAATCTGTCCCAATTTCTGATAGAATTATGTTCTTTTAATCTGATTTTTGTCTGAAATCGGATTTGAAACTTTTACCCGATAAAAAAAAATTTACTATCAGAAATTTTGTCAAAAATTTCTGTATTTTTTTGTAATATATATATATATATATATATGAATGACTAAAATCTTTTGGAGCTACAAAATTAGAGGTTGTAAAAATGAGTATTTGACTGTCTAAGAATTTAATTTGGTGGTTAAAATGAATTAATTTGATAAACTGATCATAAATTTATGACGGAATTGTGACGGTTATTCTACAGTCTGGTTTTTATCTGAAATCGATTGGACACTATTGACGATATCCAACAATATTTTTAAATAAGAAATTTCATCCCAAATCACTATATCTTTTGGTATAAAATGGAATAAATCGTATGAAACAAATCTGTGAAAAACATATATTAATCAAAGAGATGAAATATCTTCTTTGCCAAATGATCGGTAGGTTGATTTTACTTCACGTGAAACCCATGTTATTTTCTCTTTGCTTTAATGTTTCTTGCGATTTCTATATTTACCGAATCTAATTATTCAGTCATTTTAAATTTTATAGTCCCACCAGATTGTACAAGTTTTATTCGGATAGATCTCACATTATATTATTAGGAGACAAAGTCTTTACAGAATTAGAAAGAATAGTATCTTTAGTTATAATTTATGTTCAAATATCTTTATAATTGTAAACAAAGTCTCTTCTTTATTTTTCTACAATATCAAAATCTACAACATGGTTAACTTTACTTCTGTTGCCTTCTTTACGAGAAGTCGACATTAAGGAGTTGTATATCTTTACACAATATTGTTTTTTTATCGGCCCCCTACATAATATTATTTGGAGTTTATAGAGTTGATTTAATCAATTGATCGTATCTTGGTGATCTAACTATTGATGAAAAGATTGTTTATCGTCATTTGATTTTTTTTTTATTATCAACATATCATATTACAACCGCTTGGCAAGCCAAGTTTAATATATATATATATATATATATTGAATATTAAATTTTGAATTTTACATTAAAAACGAAATATGTGTCTTAAAATAAATAGAATATACGGTGAATAATTTTCTTACTTTTCAATTATAAAATTAATTTCAAAAATTTATGAAATATTTAAAATAATTTAGTTATATGCATAACATGGATAATTATCCAACAACGATAATAAAAATTTAAAAGTGGCTTTGTACTAGATGTTGTACTATACTAATTTTAAGTATAACTTAGCTTTACTTTAATTTAAAAAAAGAAAAGAAAATTGGTTATGAAGTCTAAAGTATATTGGCCCCACGAACAGTAAAACAATAGCTACTTCAAAGACTTTTAGCGTCGCTTTTATATTCTGTAGTTTTTATATTAAAGTTGATGAAGACTACTGTGGCCAAAACTACAATATTAATCGTATGGTTTTGATTTTTCTATTGTTGCAATTTGTCTTTTAAACTAATACCATGTACACAAACATGACCATTTCCTTTTCCACAATAAATATAACACTGGAATACAAAAAGAAAATAAGTTTATAGCAAAAAATAACATATATCATACTTTAGCATATAACAAAAACAAGGTATCATGGTTAAATAAATTATATAACCAAATGTTTACGTTTGTAGTAGTAGGATTTGAGTTATATATCGAATTTTGTCATCCTCACTTATCAAATACAAGTTATATATTAAAACAAGTAGCATCCAGAACATAGATTTATAGTAACAAAAGACAAGAGGATTTTTTAACAAAAAAAAAATGAAGAGAAAAAGAAAAGAGGTTCATACATAACAATATAGTTTTTAGAGACTACAAAAATGTAATTTCTTGCAGACGAACAAAACTGTTAAAAAATTTTACGATTCAGATTTTCTAATAAATAATATTTATATGTTATATAGATAGACAGAAATCAAAATCTGTCAAAAAAAATTGACAGAATACAATGGATTTAAAAATTATTGAAACTATAGATAGAAATTGTTGATTGAAGTTTCTAAGAATTTTCAGACAGAACTGTATAAACCTTCTAATGTTCGAGGACAACCTTTTCACGTAGGGTTCAAGGATTCACTTTTGAGAAACATTTGCTTCCTCAGCCATTTGTCCTTCATATTTATTTATACTCAAATCTCTTGTTGTCTTAGCCACACTCCAGGAAGCTTCTCTTAGGTGAGATAATTCTTCAATCTCTTAAAATTTTCCAACAATGTATAGTTTTCCAACATTCTAGGTCATTTATGAGTAAAAAACATTGTACCTTTATCATTTTCTTTTTGTTAGTAATTAGATCAATAAGTTTCGATTCATAAGTTAAGTTATCTTATCATTTGATCGAAATAACCAAGATATTTTTTTATTTTACCCTATCATTTACAATTTATTAAAATCAGATTTTAAATATTTTTATCCGATTTTTATCCGATTTCTTGATATGAGATTATATCATCCACTTAAAATTTTCTCATTATGGCATGTTTAAGTTATATATAAGTTGAAAATTTAATGTAATTATTTTCATTTTTATTTTATTTTTCAATTTCCATAATTTAGACGTCCATATTTCGAAGGACCTACTTGTAGAAAATCAAATGCTCACATAGAGATAGAGATTTAACGAATGCATTGATGGCGAAATGTTTTTCATTTCAATATATCTACTTGTGTCATATGATATTTTAAAGCATATATGGTGTCCTACATATTAAAAACATAAATCAATATTTTATCTAAAGATATGATGTAATTTTAAATCCCATTAATTTTCCTGAATAGTTGAAAGACAGTTTTAGATGTGATCATTAAGAGTGGTCTTATCAATCAAGGCTTTAATATTAAGAATTTTACAATCTCCTAAATTAGGAAATTTAGACTTGTTACAAGTTTTGCTAATTAAGTTGTAGTCAATTTCATTTGAATAGTAAACCTGATTATAGCTTACTTATGTATGTAAAACACAACCTAATTTGAATTAGACATAAAACCCTTTTGGCACTCATATAACCATAAGAATCATTAGAAAATGATGGATTTTAATAATTATTTTTTAATTGTTTTAAAACCTTTAACAAATTTGGTTAATGAAAATTTTCTCCATTAAAAACGATGTAACAGTTCTATGTATTATTCAAATGATTTTTTTTGTGAGTGTTAAACAACATAATCTTTCTATTTTTTTGTTACAATAACACAATGTTTTTTGGTTGACTATAACACAATGTTTCACTTTTACAACTACGACAAATCATTTATGTTAAAATTAATGTCGTCATTAAGTCTAAAAATCTACTTAATATTAATATAATGATTCATTAAAATCAAATTAAAACTTTCGTGTAGAGAAATATATACTTTAAAAGAAATTTGAAATCTAATGTATCTGACTATTATTCTTTTATATAAAAAATACATAAGAAAGTTATATTGTCTATTAGTTTTGATTTTATGGAATATAATTAGTTTCCCTTAGTTTTATGAGATAGAAAATATTGTAAAAAGTTATCGAGTGGAAGAGGTTTATTTTGTAAATGACCCTTAATAAATCTTTAGTGTATAATTTACTTTCAAGAAACTTACTCTTCTAAAAAATTTTGATGTTTAAGATTTTTAAAGTAATGAATGGATCCATTTAAAAATGGTTAAATCACAAAATTTTACGTCTGTATTAATGAAATACAATACGATTAGTATTCGTAGAAGGAGACAGCTTAAATGGCTTAAAACGAAAGCTATTTTTTTTTTTTTTTTTTTTTCTTTANCTTAAAACGAAAGCTATTTTTTTTTTTTTTGTCTTGTCTTAAAGTAAAGACACGTGTCGGTTATTTTTCAAGTGGTCCAAAGGAATAGTTCGAGTCAGCAATTTATGGGACCTACTTTCTTTTGCAGATATTCAAAGTCAAAAAATTCGGCCTTTTAATAAAAAAAACATATTTATTTTCACTCAAAAGAAAACTTTATTGCTGGCTTAAAAAAGAAAAAACTTTATCATATGCGTGTGTGTCTTCACATTTGCACACATTGAGTTACGTTTTCTACAATTAATCCAATTTCAAGTTAGCTTTATATATATATATATACACATATATATAATATTACTAAAAAATTTTATGAGAAGCAAAATTTTTATTTATTTTATGGTCCATTTTATTAAAAATACTAGCTTCTTAAATCATTTAAATAAAAATATAAAATGTTTCACAAGATTTTAAACATATGATATAGTAAAACAGAGAAACTATGACATGGAAAGAGTATTTCACAATTCTACACATTTCATTTACTGGAGCAAAAAACTCAAAATGATCAAGTAACTCAACAGAAAAAAAAAAAAGAAAACAAATGTCATAGGTTAAAGTTATTTATATTTTATCAATTAAAAATATGGATACACATAAAAATCGTTTAGAAATCAATTATAAAAAAAATCAGTAGATTAGAGTAAGACGTAATTACTTTTTTATATGATGTACTTTTATTTATATTTTATATATACAGAGTATAGGTTTATATCATACTATATGGTATTTTAGCATAAATATCTTCAAAACGTATAAAATGGTAAATATATTTTCAAAAAGAAAATTGTAAGAGACTACAAATGTATTAATAGAATGAGGATATGCACTAAAATGATTATATAATGAGGGTTTCTTTGTTGTCAAAAAATTATAGATAACTAAGATTTGCTTTGTACACCCAAATTTTATAGTTTGGTGGTTAAATATTTAAGTTAATGATTTAGATATTTGGAATTCGACTTCACCATTAATTAAAAAATTTTAGGCACAAATTTAGAGTATAAATAAATTTTTGTTAATATAATTGTTAGAAAAAGTTGCTGTTATGTCTGATATCTTTATTGTTATATCACAAACAAAATCACACTTTATTTATTTACAGTTTTGTACTCCTAACTATATAGAAAAATTCACTACTTTTACAGCTATTAATAATAAATAGTAAATAATAAAAAAAGAAAAGATGAAAGGAAGAGTCGCTGTCGCTCCGGTGAGGATTTGTCTCTAAACGGCGACGTCTCGTGAATGAGAATGCATTGCTAGTTGATGTCTTCATCAACAGTACTCGCTTCCCACACGCTACGCCAATTTCTCTCTTTTTTTGGGACGTCGATTCTTTTGACTTTTCAGCCTCTTTTATAGAAAACTATACAAAAAAACAATATAACATTTCATTTTAATAACTTGTGAAAATGAGTATAAACCTATACAACAATTAGCAAAACATGCTCTTCAATATTTTTTTGGATCCATTTTTTCCGAATCTACAAAGTTATTCGATAATCTAAACTATTACAAGGTTATACGATAATTTGAAATCGAATTTGGCAAGAAAAACTTTTAATTGGATATTTAACAATTTGACGAACACTTTAAAAATAATTTTCTGTGTTTCCGATCCATTTGCTTTTTATACAAATAATTTTCTGTGTTTTTTGGATATAAGAATTTCTTTTCTTCTTTTATAATCGTAAGTTAACTATATATACTTGAGGGTTTCTTCTTTGACTTATATGTGAATTCTTCTTCTGAACCAATAAAAGAAAAAAGAAAAAGTAAACGTATCTTCACGTAAGCAGGTATGATATGTAAAGAACAAATCAGTATCGTAAAAATAGTTTTTTATTGTGAAAAAACAAACACATTTATAAACACAAAAAAGAGTGTATATAGGAAACAAATGTATGGATCAAGTTACATAAGAAAAAAAAAATGATTTGATGGGCTTTGAATAAGACCTGTCTATAAATGGGCTTCTAAGCCCAAACATGAAACATTTTTTATTAATTCATTGAATGATTGTGATACTAGTCGAGGTTTGGTGACAAAGTAAACTATAGCTTGAGCCATGAATGAATAGTTTCTCACAGTTACTGTATTTTTCTCTACTAATTGTGTTCATCCATATGATGTTTTTTGTTTAAGATAACATATGTAGGTTTCTGGCTATGGCTTGGCTACTTCCGGAGAGTTCTTTGTGAACTTGTTTCATCCTTTTCATACTAGCTTTTGAACTTTCGCAGGTTTCCAAAATCCTTTCGATGACCTATATTGTGTTAAAGGGATATCTAGATGATCGAATCGATTGCACATCGTGCTTTTGATGACTTACGTTGTGTTGAAAGGATATTTATAAGATCCAATCGATTGCGAGTCGTACTTTTGGGGAGGGTGGGTCTCCGAGAGTTTTTTTGATGACCTATCTTGTGTTCAAGGGATATCTAGATGATCCGATTGATGCCAAATCGAAATACCTTCTCTGTTAACAGCTCATCTACAAGTATTCTACCATATAACAGTGACTCTCGACTTAGATGCAAGTGAGTTTCTGTTCCTGGTGAAAATGCAATCACAAAACTCACCTTTTCCTTCTCCAAATGTTGGATATGGTTTGGGCAGAGGTCATGTTCAATACATTTGATGTTGATTCCAACAAAGCACAGATTCTATTCAGTTATAATCCAACTCACAATAGCTTCTCGACACTGGCTTTTGAACCAAGTACCCATCACCATGTTTATCATTAGCATTGACAAAATCTTGCTTCTCAAATCTCCCTAAATCCAAACTCCTAAAATCCTCTGTCCAGAGACTAAACTATATCGCTACATCTACTTCCACAACATCATGACTTAAGAATACCAGAAGAATCAAAGGATCAAAGACCAGCATTGGATTTTGTTAACAAGCTCACACAGAATAGTAAACGGAGAGTCTGATCATCATTTTTTCTAGCATTTCAGGAAAAAAATCAAGCTCTGGCTGATCCAAAAGAGTTTCATCTAAATTCTCAGATTAATTAACCTAAATCAAAGTTCCTACCAACAGGATATATCAATGTACCAATAGATTCAGAAGCAAATTCATCAGCAAAGAACAGAGATGATAAGAATTTGACCGAGAAAATTTTCAATTCATGATTAAGATTCCGATCTAGAACATCTCATTATAACAATTCCAAGTGAGAAACAGATAGAGATAGATAGATTTGAGACCTATTTCTTAGAGAATTTCTTCTTAGGAGCAACAACAACAACTTCTGGTTTAGGATACTTCTCAGCTACACTCGAATCTAACCACTTAAGAGGATGATTATTGTAGAAAGGCCAATTAGGTACAGTGACCAAAGTCGTGAGACCAACACCACCAGCATAGATCAACATCATCATCCTAAACGATTCCGTTGTGTAGCCAATAACCACCGCAACGATTCCGAAGATCACCAGCAAGATCTGCATCAGCTGCTCCACTAATTTCTGTCCTTGCCAATCCATTTCTACATCAAAAAAACAATCAAAAACCTTAGATCTTTTCGATTCGGATCCAGAATTAAACGAAACGAACGAGAATTTCGATGTAATCTAGAAACCCTAATTTCGCACCTGAAGGATTTGATCTCTCACTGAATTTGTAAAATCTGATTCAAGTTTTCAACAATGGGAAAGAGAGTAAAGGATGCGTCAAAATTATTTATGACCTTCAAATCGGTTTGAAAATTAACCGGAAATTTTGATGGTACGGTTACTTTAACCGGTTTAAAATCTAATTACAGACTTTGGTCAAAGTGATAAAATGTTCGTATCTGTATTGTTTTACACTTGAGTGCGACTCCAAAGAGTTGTGTTATCCTGCATAATATTATCTAGAAATTTGGAAAAATGTTGGTTTGAATTGAACCATGTCGATCCAACTATTGATAAAATAAAATAAATACACAATCAAATAGAATTAAATGGTCTATTATTTGTCAAACAAAACAATTATAAGTCATTGTTAAACCCAATTATGATCTAATTACTATACTGGCAGCAATACAATCCCTAGAAACTAGGTCTAAACAAATGATGCGCGGCGCTAAACTCAAAAAAGAGAAGCATACAAAAAATCTAAAAGATTGCTACAAAACCTATCATGATATCACAAGTTGAAAGACCCAAATATTTACTAAGAAACGTCTTGGTATTGCAAACTAGTTTTTATCCAAGAATTTCAAAATATCTTGGAAGAAGAAAACAAAATATTGAGTCTCATATAAAAGTATCAAGAGGAAAGTAGATCATAGAGCCGATTAATTAGTATTTGTGCAACAATGAGTTCTCGTCTCCGGATCACAATGGAGGTATTTTCGTCCTTTTCGAATTCTTTTGGGTCGGAATCCACTTTTTAGAATTTAGACAAAACTTTCGTATTATCTTAATATGTTAGTTTTAATATTGGAAATCAAAATCGTAGATTATGACATTGGATGCTCTATATGATGATATTCCTTTATGATTGAGTGATCTCATTCTTGTTTTGATTCATTTTGTAAAATGATAGTGCTTGATACGTTTAACATTTGGGTATGTACCATGTGAGATATGTACCATTTGCTTAGTGTAGTGAATGCTGAATTCATTTCAGACAAATCTAGAATATCATATTAATGGAATCAATGGAGGTCTCAAATCTCAATAGTTTGATTCTGCAGCATTTTAGTAATCTAAGTAAAGCAATGACATCTTGAACTATTCTTTTTTTTTTTTGGCCATAGATACAAATTCATAATAGATAAATATCCTGGTGTTAGAACTTGCATAATATGGGGAAATCTCTTTGATTTCGTATAATCACATATAGTATTGTTCAGGATAAGAATTGCACTTTACATGCATGATTCATCATTTTGAACTATTGGTCAATCTTTCTCTTGCTAAACTAAATTAAACATTGTGAACATAAAGAATCATAAACTTTCAAATTGTGTGAATCATGTTTGCTATTGATTTTATTGAATCTTGTATTCACGTATTTATCTGTTTGGATAATATGAAGTTTCCACTAATATAATGTCATGATTTTGGTCTTTCAAATCTAGATAGAGATATTCAACAAGTTTTTATATCCGTAGATTAGTCGGATTCACCAATAATTGGACATCTTAGACTATATAATCTACCCTTGGCTTGCTAAACTAAATTAAACATTGTGAACCTAGAGAATCATCAACTTTCAAGTTGTCTGAATCATGTTTGCTATTGGTCCATTGAATCTTGTATCAATAGACTTGTTTATATAATGTAGAGTCTCCACTAATATGATATCAAAATTTCGGTTCTATCAATAGACTTGTTTATATAATTTAGAGTCTCCACTAATATGATATCAAAATTTTGGTCTTTCAAATCTAGATGTTTCACCTAATTTGGAGATATCCGACAAGTTTTCATAGTCGGATTCACCTATAACTAGACATCTTAAACTATATACTCTATCTTTTGCAATGATTTCAAATTTCACAGGTAGTTTGTGACCATATAAAAAGTTGCAATTTGCAGCTTCAACAGTTGTATTTGGAGAAACAAGAATCATGGCAAGTTAGTATTAAAAGATTTTGCATCTATTATAAGTTAAAAGGTTTAACAATTTCACAAATTCAAGATTCAAGCAATTCATTATTAGCTCTTCTATTAACAACTCTACAATTAAACCTAATCTCTCCAGGCCTTCCAGATTGCAAATCACCTAATTTCACCATTCCTTCTGCAAAAGCTCTAAAGAACTCATCTTGATCTTCACTAAACATCTTCACATACTCTCTAGTCTCTTCATTTGTATACAAAGTCTGATCAGAATTCAGAAATCCTCTTCCTGAAACCAAGTCTTTAAAGTATTGATTATCAAAAACTTGAGGTGTTGCATCTAAATCTCCAGTCACATTCTCATCTCCACCCAAAGGACAAAGCTTGTTAAGCTTCATTTTGTAAGCTGGTTCAAGAGCTGGATCCGGTTTACCTGAACCGGATTGGTTATAAAGCCTGAACATGATTGAAAAACACCGACCTTGACCAATTGAATGTGACCCAGATAAAGCCACCATGTCTTTAACAGAGAGATCAAATCTTTTGAAGAGATCGATCAAGTAAGTTGCATTAGCTCTTGGACTTGGCATTATATCGTCTGAATCTTTCTGACTCGCTGTTAAACTGTCTAACCTCCCGAGCTTCACTTCCCAATCTGGTCCTCCTGTCTGGTTTTCAAAGACCAAAATCACAAAACCGGAAATCTCACTAAACCGGAAAATTGAATTAACTTTTCTTTTTCTTTAGTAAAAATGTCAAACTAATAATATACCATCTAGAGAAAAAGTATAAATAACACAAACAACAATCAAATCCAATTTTCTGTATATTGGTCCATTTGGTTCTAAGTATCCGAAACTCCAAAAATACCCAAAAGTTATAGAATTTATTAGTTCTTAACATCTAAACCTGTACAGACCGGAATCCGAAGCTATTTGAACCGAACCAATCTAAAATATGGTTTGGTTCTAATATGGATCCCACTAGTTTATACTCAAAAACCAAATCCCCTGAACATTCAAACCGAACTCGAACCGATACACGAATTGACACTAAACTGACAATTGGGGAAGCAAAGGCCAACCTAAAAAACCGAAACCAAAAACCGAACCAAAAACCAAAATGCACAGACCTAAATCTGACAACCGGACAAGCAATGGCAAAGAAATTGAAATGACTTACTAAAGCAACGGCGTCACGAGCAGCCATGATAACGATATCGGCACAAGAGACAGTAGCAGGACAAGCTTTCTCTAAAGCTTCTTTAATGTCATCAACAACATCAAAAGATCTTAGAGAATCTATGTTTGAAAGTGCCAGTTTTTCACCAAGCATGCTTGGTGTGTCATCAAGCAATAGAGATGCGTCACAACCCTGATAAGAAAAAAAAAAAACTTATAGAAACAAAAATGGTGAAAATTTCAGAGAGAAAAGTTTGTGAGTTTACATTGACAAAACAATCATGAAATTGAAACCGCATAACCGAAGCAACGCTTCGTGCTTCCTTGAGCATAGCTTTTTTCATCTGTGCTCTGACAATGGATTCTGCTTGGGGGCATGTTTCATTGTAGAATTTAGGCCGGAGAGTTTCTCCGGTAATAAACACCGTCACGAGAAGTAGGTAGGAGATGAAATGGAGAAGAAGAGACATTCTTCTTTTTGCTTTTTTTTTTTTTTTTCTTTTCTTTAATTTAACTTTTTGTTATTTTGTTTTGGATTTGTGAATTTTGATGATGGAAGAAGAAGAGAACTTTGGTATATAAAGAGGTTTTTGATGGTCTTCGAGAATGATTCTTTAAGGGTTTGTTTGGTTTAGATGGTTTTTTTTTTGCAAGTGTTGTGGTCCAATATTTATTTGCATTTATTAATCTACTATATATTAAAAGGAAAAAAAACTTTTTTAAGGAAAGTTCTTTAATTAGTATAGTTATATTACATATTATTAATAATTATAAATAGGGAAAGAATATAATTGTGTATTACTTATTTGAATTTTTTATTTTTTTTATTCCATTTCTTAAAAGATAAGATTATCATAATCTTTGTCAATCTTTTAATGAAAATATATATTCTTTTTACATATTAACAAATACTAAGATAAATCAAGAATACTTTTAAAAGTAGTTTTACATATTTTAAAAATTCAATAATTAATTCAAATTGGTTTTATTAATTTTTTATTATTAGTGTATGGATATGATCCATAACAAAATTTCTTAAATTCCTAACAATATTATAATATTATGTAGGACAAATAAAAATGATTTCATAGTCGAGTTTAAATAATAATAAAAATAGAATTGGCATCCAATTACTTATCCAAAAGCATTTTCCATAGTGGTTAGATTCTTTTCTTTTTTTTGATCGTGCGGTTAGATTCATATATAACAAGTCTTGTGAAAAAAAAAAAAACAACTAGGAAACAAGTATTTGTCATGTAAATGGAAACAATATTCCACAGTAAAAATATTTCAAAAAAAGGAAAAAGCTTATTGAAATACGAAGAAGAAATTAACAATCATTTGGTGAATCTCAGACACAATGGAGTAGTGTTTTTTTTTTTTTAACAAATCAAATAGTTTAACACACATTTATTGATAGGCTTTTAAAGGCCATGAAGAATTTGACTGATTTTTCCAACTTTTGATATAAACAGAATATATAGTCAGAGCACTTTTGACTTTTGTAAAAAAATTATACTACCTAAATCTTATCTTCACATCTACGTTGAGTTGGCCAAATAATTCAAAGTTGAAACTATAAGTAGGTACAAAAAACAATGCATCTTTTGTTGTTTGGTATGATTATTGTAGTTTGTACGTAATCAATGCTACCGTAAATGCACGGGCAATAATCAAATTTTCACTTTTTAATTGTTACTAAAAATGTCGAGTGGTCTAGTGGTAGTGGTCACTTTACAAATTCTCATGTATCCGGGTTTGAGTCTTCTCAGATGCAAAAAAAGGAAAAAAAGAGTTTAGAGTTTGAGCTTTGGCTATAGATCGGATCTTGTCGATCCAACTATAGTAACATTGACAAAAAAGAAAAATTGTTGCTAAAATTCTTTTTACACATGTGGTTAAATGTTTTTGTCCATCTTTTCAATCTGTATGCTCATTTATTTATTAGCATATTGAAAAGGAATTGAGTCTACATACGAAGATTCATGTGCAAACGCTCTAAAATAATGGACTAGAGAATTAACTCTGAAATTTAAAATGTGCTGAATTGGATTAATTAAAAATTCGGAAATCAAACTCCTAAGTCTTTTATAATCTTATATGTATTGAGAAAACTGAATTTTTCTTCTTAATTCACTACTGTCTTCATTATTCTTGAGTTATTAGTACCAAATTCTATATAGAAGCTATAAAAAGAATTAATAAACGATTAAGAACAAAACAAGGTAAGAAAATTATACAGACATTTGCACATTTCTCATTCAATTATAATTGAAATTAAGTCCATTAAGCCATTAGACTTAATAAGAAATCGTTGGTCCAACATTCTACTTCCAAGATGTGTATCTGAATCATTCAAGTATAATTGCCCAAGCAATGCTTCAATCTACGAGTATAGGGCTAACAGATTAAATAATTTTTTTTCTCCATTGATTCCAATGAATCACTTAACCCCGCATGATATGGTTTGTTGTTTGAGGAATTTGAAACATAGATTATATATTGTGGTTCTAATTGACAATTAATAAAATTATTAGTCACTACAAAAAAGTAAATATATCACACACACATATATATATATATATCTAACACTATTAACATATGAAAGAATTGTTTAACTCTATTTAATTTTTAATATGAAAAAGTATTTTTATATAAAAGTTTTCAATTTAAACTTTTTATATAATATTTAATTGAAAACAAGATACATGTTATATTTACTCCATTTCTCCCAATATAATAGATGTTTAAGTTGAATACATAATAATTAAGAAAACTTGTAATAGTACCTGTGAATTCCAAACAATTTTCGACTCTTCATTTGTGCTTGTATCAAATTGTATAAATAGTTACATCATGTAATTGAAACAAACCTAACAGTGTAATAGCTACCATCCATTGTGTTCGAGATTCACCAAACCAATTGATACCACACAAAAAAAGAGATATCATAGATTCAATGTATTTGAAATACACCTAACATGAAAACTGCAAATGGATGTTTGTGTTTTTGTAACTGTTTGAATAATCAATTACCAAAATCAACTGTGTAAATAGTTAATTTTAACTTTTTTTTTTGTCAACATTGGGCCATAACTAGTCGGCTCATTAGCCAAATTTCTACATAATGCAGACGGCAGAACTCGATTCCTAGATATGCAAGTGCGTCTGTCACTAGACTAGAGGCCACTTGCAATTTTAACTTTCTATATTTGACTATCGGCCATCTATTATCTAAAGCATACATTTATATAATGTAGACTACATGAAAAAAATACTATATAATAAAAGCATACAATTTTTAAATTATTTTTTGATTTGTTATATATTACATAATATGTCATTAGAAAATAATACATTTAAAAGATTATCATTGTATTTTAACTTAACTAAATATCTCTTTGTTTAATATACATTTTCCATATTTAAATATTAATTTCTCAAAATATTTCAAATTAATTAACTTATTTAATTTTTTTTGATATAAGAAATATTAACCATTTTTTGTCAAAATTGGGCTACAACTGGCCGGTCTATTAACTAAATTCTCACATAATGTAGGCAGTAAGATTCGATCCCTGAATGTGCAAATGCGTCTGTCTATAATAAATTTACCACTAGCTACTAAACTAAATGCCACATGTAGAAATATTAACTTATTATTAGCATAATAACTTAATAAAGTAAAATCAAAATTTTTAAAAACTTCAATAAAAATCACTGCACAACAATCTATATATATATATATTATTGTATTATAAAATTTATTTTGTACTTTAAATCAAACTTCTAAACCAATATAATACTTAATAATTAGGATTATATCCGCGTTATATCGCATGATTTAATTGTTTTAATTGGTTTTTTTAACCATGTTTATTTAGTTTGTTAGATTCGTGCTGATATTTTAAAATATTGTTTTCGAAATGTTATTTTTGAGACCTGAAACCCAAACTAAAATCGATCTAAATTAAAGGAACTGAACCCAAATGGATCCTAAATCTATGTATCCGAAAAACCGAATCTAATTTTGAACTGAAACCAAATTTTTGATTTTTAGTGTTTTTCTATGACTTTTTTAATTTAAAATTTTATATGAATATACCTGATCGTGAGCTCGATCTATATCGAACTAAATTAGATGAATCGAACCTGACAAAATTAAAAAATACCGAATTAGATAAACCGAACCTGATAAAATATCAGAATGTTTCCTAATACTATGTATCAGGAAAATCGAATCCAACCCATATCAAAACCGAATTAATAACCAATATACTTTTTTATTAAATTTTAACTTTTTAAGAGTTTTTTCTATTAAATTTATAATAATTTTGAATTTTTTTATAAAAATCTTTAACAAAACTTACTTTAACCTATTTTTAAGGGTTATTATGAACCATAAGTTAAATTTTATCGTAAAGTTTAAAACATTTAAAATAAATGTATAAGATAATCTAATTCTATGCGTAAGGAATTTTTTCTGTTAAATCATTTTTCTTTGTTGTTGTTCTAAGAATCTAATTTATGTTTTTAGGAAAATCTTTTCGAAAATATATGAAATAAAACAAATATAAACAAAAGTAAAAAAGTTGGACCATTTGAGTGGGTGTCGTAAGATAAGAGGATTGTTGTGACGACAGGAGGCAACAATTTTGAGCCATTGGTTCATATATCTGCAACTAAACAAATTGCTTTATTTATTTAATTTTATTTCAAAAAAATCACACTTTAATTATTTATCTGAAACTCTAAAAGTGACTGACACTTGAAGTCGTCGTCATCATGACTTCGCGTTCGTGGGTACTGAATTTACTGATACGTTGTCGTTTAAAGATATTATGTTGTCCCCATCTTTAGTTGTCAATCTTCTTATTTTTTTCAAAATTATTAGACTTGGGACAAATAATCATAATTAATATATATGACTTGTATGTGATCTAGTTTCCTAAAAAGACCTATAAAATTCTGAAATTAGTAAATGGAATGCACATGGAATCAAATTGTACTTGGAGGCTTATCAAATTAATACCAAAAACAACAAAAAAAAGATAATAATAAATAGTTTTAGTGAACAACATATTGATTCATTGTAATGTATTGTAATTTATGCAACAAACATGAGATAAAAAGCGTATTTAATTATTCTTACATCACAAGTTTGATTTCCCTTTACTACAATTAATAAGATTATAGATCAAATTTTATAGTTACAATTGTTGACAAAAAAAGAGATAAAGAATATAAACAAAATGAGAATATATAAGCAATATAGTGGTTGCACCAGATAAGTAACCCGCCTTTTCATCTATAGTTTCTCAAAACTTAAATTTTGTTTATCATCTTCTATTTTAAATCTCGTAATATTAATTTATAGCAGATATTTTGATTCGTAACGCTTGTTGTTCGGTGTGTAAAGTCAACTCTTTATTAATTTTTAGCCGTTTTAAGTGATTAATAATAAATATTTTTGTGTTTTTCTAAACTTGTACATGAAACAAATTTGTTCAGTTATATATAAGAAAGTTTATACAAATTTATAGGGTATCTTTACTAAGTAATATTTCCAGTTAATTTAGTATATATATACATGCTTTCTTTTGAATTTCAAGGTATTCTTTATTTTTTTTCTTCACATTAACTAAAAACAATCACAAAATTATCCTTGAAAATATATTTTCTTGAAAAAACAATTTCATTATCTAATATATTTGAGCAATAAAAACTGAATCATTACTTTGAAATAAATGTGGTGAGATACAGATTTACAAAAGAACTTTTTTTTTCTTTCTATCAACATGCAAGTGATTAATCAAAAATAAGGGATTTGTAAATAGTTAGTGTAAAATCATCAGTCTGATTCTAATCTTAATTAACAGACTCAATTATGCTCTTAATGATGCACTTATGTTCTATTTATATGAGAGCTGGGCTTAAAAAATAGCTGGGCCCATAAATATTACTCAAAACCAAAACCCTAAAAGCCCATTACAAACCCATTAACAAAGCCCTGAAAAAATTGAGAAGAAACTAAGAACAAACACACTTCACTTCAGTTTTCGTGGTTTTGTCCTGAGATTTTTAAATCCGGCGGCGGAAATCAAAATTTTTCCTTTTCTTCGACGAAAGCTGCAAAAATGGGAAGAGGAAGACATAGAGGTCGTTCTCAGAGAAAAGATTTCAAAGAGAGCAGAGAAAATGTCTGGAAACGTCCTAAATCCGATGCTACTGTTGATACTTCCGATAACGCTGCACCGGAACAAAAACCTACTTGGGAACCTATTATCACTGTTAACCCTAATTTCGAGGAATATTACAAGGTAATTTGCAATTGAGGGTTTAGGGTTTTTGATTCTGATGACTTTTGGTTTAATCAATGGATTTGATTTTGTGATTGTTTTGCTTTTCTTTTTTTTGTGTGTAGGAACAAGTGGTAGTGAAACCAGAAGAATGGGATTTGTTTATGGAGGTTCTTCGTAAGCCTTTACCTGCTGCGTTTAGGGTTAACTCCAAGTAATGCTGTTTTCTTTTTCTCTTTCAGTTTGTTATTTGTTCTATAGGTTCACTGAGGTTTAAGGTTTAGGGTTTAGAGTTGAGTTTTCAATGTAATATTATAAAGTATAGTTTATAACTTGGACTTGGATTTGGCTCATGATCGCTATTGCTTAACTAGATGTTTCTTTTTTTTTTCCTATTTATGAATTTGCAGTAGCCAATTTTGCGATGAAATTATATCTATCCTGGAGAATGACTTTATGAAATCACTTCAGACAGAGGTAAAATATTATGTTTTGTAATGAGTGTCTATTTTTACTTGACCTGAAAATCTATTTATCTTACATTGGTTTTGCATTCTAGGCAATAGAAGGTGGTGAATTGGAGGATGCTATTAAGCCTCTGCCTTGGTATCCGAAGAATCTTGCTTGGCATTCGAATTTTTCTCGAAAGGAGATTAGAAAAAATCAGACACTTGAGAGGTACAATTTAAACACTAACATATGGCTGCTTCTAGTCCTAAAATATTATTAGATAACTGACTGAGGTTACCTGAAGCACTTCTAGTTATTCTGGCTACTTTGTCTATGTTTAAAAAACTCATGTGTTTGTCATGTTACACTTAATGGTTTCTTCATTGGGGTTTTTCAGGTTTCATGAATTTCTGAAATTAGAAAATGAAGTTGGAAACATGACAAGGCAGGAAGCCGTTAGCATGGTAGGATAGCTTAATCATCTCTTCTGCCTAAAATATCTCTTTGCCATTTCTATCACATATAAAGTTCTTGTTGAATTTAACCCTGCAGGTACCTCCTCTCTTCCTTGACGTACATCCAGATCATTTTGTACTTGACAGTGAGTGAACTCGTTAGTTGTTATTGTTTTAAGACCTAGAAATTTTTAAAGGGCTCAATGAAGTATCCACCTTGCGAAAGGATGAAGCGACCATATGACTATATCAGTTATGTCGCCCTTGTCTCATCCGGGAAAGTAAAAGGTCAATAGTTACTTATAAGTTATTACATTGTTGTCTCTGTGCAGTGTGTGCTGCACCGGGTTCCAAAACATTTCAGCTGCTTGAGATCATACATGGAGCATCAGAACCAGGCTCTCTACCTAATGGATTGGTTGGTGTTGTTACTTTTTGACTGTTACTTTCAACTCTGGTTTTCAGTAGTTAGATGATAAGATTGTTCTTCTTATAATAACCAGGTGGTGGCTAATGATGTTGATTTCAAAAGATCTAACCTTCTCATTCACCAAACGAAGAGAATGTGCACAGCTAACTTGATTGTTACTAATCACGAAGGGCAACAGTTTCCTGGTTGTCGTTTAAACAAATCCCGAGCTTCAGATAAAGGAATAAGTGAAGATATGCCCATTAATCAACTTTCCTTTGACCGTGTCCTATGTGATGTTCCATGCAGTGGTGATGGTACACTGCGCAAGGCTCCAGACATCTGGCGGAAATGGTGCTTTCACCTTTGCCTTTACGCCTAGTGGCCATATTATGATGCCCTAGAAGACATTCGTTCTTGAATTTCTTATTTATTTTTGTTTCTGTACAGGAATTCTGGAATGGGTAATGGACTTCATAGCCTTCAGATCATCCTTGCAATGAGAGGTAATCTATTTTTGTTCCTTACATGTCTCAACTGATATTCATGTAATTGCTTGTAGAATGACGTGCCATTGTATGCATGTCTACTTGATCTTGTCCAGGTTTATCTCTTTTAAAAGTTGGTGGGAAGATGATATACTCAACCTGCTCAATGAACCCAGTGGAGGACGAAGCTGTTGTTGCTGAAGTAATTCCCAAACAATATCATTGCCTTTCATCATAAACCTGTTGTAGCTTTAACCAAATGATAACTCTTTCTTGAATTCAGATTCTAAGGAGGTGTGGAGACTCTGTTGAACTTTTAGATGTTTCTGATAAGCTTCCTGAACTTATACGTAGACCAGGTCTAAAAACATGGAAGGTAAGTTTCTAATTTTGTTAATGGAGTCACAGACTCTCTTCTTTAGAATCTAATAGGATTACTTCTTTTTTTTTCTTTGTCTTTGTTTGATCCAGGTGCGTGATAAAGGTGGGTGGTTTACTTCTTATAAAGACGTTCCACAAAACCGCAGAGGTGGAGTTCTTGTGAGCATGTTTCCTTCGGGTAAAAACCTTAAGGACTCAGCCGAAACCACACTGAAGGATGAGAATGGTGGTGTTAACGGCTGTGAAGATGGACACAAAGAAACAGATAGTTCTGTGGTGGATGCTACTCCTGATGAACCAGCTGAAGAAGTCTCTGATCTTCCACTTGAACGTTGCATGAGGATTATGCCTCATGATCAGAACACTGGAGCCTTCTTCATTGCTGTCCTTCGCAAAGTTTCTCCCTTGCCAGGTGAATTTTCTTTTTTCTTATTTGGAGAACTACTTCTGGGTGATGTTTAGTCAACTATGATTCTGTAGAACTAACCTATAGTTTACTCACAGAATTTCAGGAGAAGCCAAATCCGAAAAGGAACCACTCTGCTAAGCCTGCTGAGTCAACAGAAACGTCTCGGAGTAAAGAATCTGTTATTACAGTTGATGCCGTAGCAGATGAGAGTGCAGTCGAAAATGCTACTAAAGCAGATTCAAACATCGAGAAAGATGATAGCTTGGAGCCTGAGATGAAAAATACCGAAGGAGAAAGCATCAAGGAAGATAAAGAAGAAAATTCAAGTAATGCAGGAGGCAAGAGAAAAGTACCGATGCAAGGGAAGTGGAAAGGCTTTGACCCTGTTGTTTTCCTGAAAGATGAAAAAGTAGTCAGTGGCATCAAGGAATTCTACGGTATCAAAGATGAATCGTTTCCACTATATGGTCATCTCGTGGCTAGAAACACAGACACAAGTAGTGTCAAGAGGATCTACTATGTTTCAAAATCAGTTAAGGAAGTTCTTCAGTTGAATTTCGCAGTCGGACAACAGCTTAAGATCGCTTCTGTTGGTCTCAAGATGTTTGTAAGTACAAAGTTCTCTTCTTCACTTGTGATTTGATTGATTACCCGCAAGCTACAGTGACGAAACTTAACTTTTCGACTAATTGAAACGCAGGAGAGACAATCGGCAAAAGAAGGTTCAAGCACACTGTGCCCATTCCGTATATCATCAGAGGGACTACCTGTGATCCTTCCATACATCACGAAACAAGTGCTTTATACTCCAATGGCAGACTTCAAACATCTTCTGCAATACAAATCGATAAAGTTTCTGGATTTGGTTAATCCACAGTTGGCTCAGAAAGCAACTGACCTTGTAATGGGAAGCTGCGTGGTGATTCTCAGCAATGGTGCGTATGGTTTGGTCTCAATATATCTACTTCCGATCATTTTAGGATGTGAATCTTAATGGTTTTGGTGGTAACCGCAGGTGAAGAACCAGTGAAAGTGGATGGGTCAACAATAGCCATCAGTTGCTGGAGAGGGAAAGCTAGTTTGGCTGTTATGGCCACTGCTGCAGATTGTCAGGAGCTACTAGAGAGATTTGCGGAGAAAACACCAAAAACCGAAGTTGGTTCAGTTAATGGAAGCAATGGCAATTCGGACGATCCTCAAGCTATGGAGACAGCATAAACCCTTCCTTTCATTATAAGCTTTAAATTGTGTTCCTTTGTTAGTGATTTTGATAGAAGCGTCATCATGATGCCTTTTGATGGATGAGCATCATCATGATGCCTTTTGATGGATGGACAGACCAAAATGAAAGATTTCGCTCTAAAAGAATGACTATTTTTGAAAAAAATCTTGATGTTGTAATTATATTGTCTCAGTAAAAGAAAATTTAGTTTTTGAATTTTCACTTACGAGTTTATTCTCCAATTGCTTGGTATTTAGTAGGTTTGAGTATTTCGAGTTTTGGGTTGTCGGTAGGGTTTTTTTTTTTTTTTTTTTTTTGGTTTTTGG
>OVAX01001205.1:29900-51035 GCA_900406405.1 Lepidium africanum
TTTTTTTTTTTTTTTTTTTTTTTTTTTTTTTTTTTTTTTTTGGTGTTCGGATGCATATTTGAAAAACCCATTGTTATCCGAATATTTATCAAGTAGAGTTCGTTGGTTCTGGTATTTTTATCTACATAGACTTACATTATTTGAAAATCAAAAATTAATAAATCCTTTTAATATCTTGGAGTTTTCTTTATTTTTGCCAAGCCCAATATACTACAGGAAAATATCAAATTAGCCATTGATAATTGGCAGTGGCTAAAAAACGCAACCGATTAACCAACAATAATTAGTGGTTAGTAGCTAAGCAGCAACGAAAAATAATGGTGATTAGTCAGTAGCTAAATACTAAAATAACTGTAACCAACAATTTGTGTTATTTTGTTTATATATTATTTCAACATGTTGAGGTATAAGCCTAGAGAGACTGCTAATAGTTACGATGCTTTTGTCAAAGCAGTGACGAGTCAAGATGTTAAAGATGAGTTGGAGAAAAGAGGATTTACGCGTTTTCTCATTCAGATAGTTCATTATATGATAGATAGATTAGAGTGTACAAATATATTGTTGATTTGGAACATCTGTTTATTGTGGGTCACTCATCTCGTGTTTCCACGGAAGATTCGCCTGATCAAATATGAAGAAACATATCAGCAATATAGAAACAAACCACGTGTACTTCAAATAGTTTTATTCTAATATTCTATTTTCTTTTAATATCTTCTAACGTAAAAATCCGAACATTTACCTTATCATAGAGTTCATGTACCACTCACGCTTCTTCGGAAAAACAAATATGTATCCAACTGATAATCCCAAGATAAGACCAAGCCCAAATCCTATTGCAACTGCACTCCAACTAATCACCTCTTCTTCCTCTTCTTCTGATTCCAACGTTTTCTTAGGTTCTGGTGTGTGAATATTTCCGCAAGCTTCGTCAAGAGAAGGACCAAAAAGTCCCATGTTATCCTCAAAGGCAGAGCACGACTGCGGTTTAAACTGAGTGTCCCCTGGTACTAGACCACTAAGCTCGTTATGAGAGAACTTCATGACCTCGATAGATGAGAGGTTTCCTAGCTCTTGTGGAATTTCTCCTGAAAGCTTGTTTTGGGAAATGTCAAGTGGACTCAAGAGTTGTGAGGTTTCCAATAGATGAAGGGATGCGTCCACTGAAAGCATTGTTTGAAAAGTTGAGCACATGAAGCTCTTTCAATATACCGATGGATCTTGGAATCTCTCTTTCAAATTTGTTTCTTGAAACGTCGATTGCTGTGAAGATTTCTAGGATACGTATTAGCTTCATCTCTACACCTTTATTCATCAAAACAATTGAATCATGGTAATAATAGCCTCTATCTCCCATGTAAAGATGCATTATTTTTGGAACGTCACAGTCACGTGATTGGTTATTGAAGTCACGAGATGGACTTGATTAAGCAATGTGATTTGTGATTTAACTTGGAGAGGAAGACTCAAGTTAGTTAGAGAATATTTGGAAGATCTTATCAAGAGGAAAAAAAGGAATATTTGTAAATCTAATTCTCTATGAACTTAGGGAGAAGTTTTAGAGGGAGAAGTTTTAGAGAGATTAGTGAATTGAGTCTAAGTTATCAGTTAGGGTTAAGATTGTTTTAGGTTAGTTTCTAAGGTAGAGTAATTCCAACAAGTGTTTGTCTTTTGTAGAAAAGAGAACATTGAATAAAACGAATCTTTTGGTTTTTGCTTGAATAGTTTGCGAAATGACACTTTCAATTGGTATCAGAGCGGGCCACCGCATAACATTTGTTCGTGTTTACAGGTGTTAGATCCTGAGAACGAGATTGACAATTCGCAGCAACAATTGGTTGTAGTGGCAAAAACTGTTAAGCTTGATCCAGATAACTATAGACATTGGAAAGTCCAAATAGCTCAGCATATACAGGGAATTAATTCGGATGCATGGCTTGCGGTTGAAGAAGGTTGGGAACATCCTATTGTTAAAAGTGCAGATGGTGCTTCTGTATTGAAACCGAGAAAACAGTGGACTGTAGAGGAAAAATTGTATGCTAAATGGAATTCCAAAGCCTTGTCAGCTATTTTCAGCTCTCTGCACAGCAATCAATTCAAACGAGTTCAAGGTTGTACAAGCGCTAAAGAGGCATGGGATATTCTTGAAGTAGGGTTTGAAGGTATGAGTAGTGTGAAAAGAACTCGGATAGATATCCTAACTACACGATTCAAGAATCTGACTATGGGAGAAGAAGATACTGTTGCAGAATTCAGCAGCAAGCTGTCAGCCCTCGCACACGAAGCTTTAATCTTGGGATAAACGTATAAGGACAAGAAAATGGTCAAAAAATTCCTAATATGTCTTCCACCTAAGTTTCATGGTCATCGATCAGCTCTAGAAGTGTCTCAGAATTCTGATGATATGAAATTCGATCAGGTTGTTGGTATGATGCAAGCATATGAGCTTCAGATCACACCAAAGGAAGAGACAACCAAATGTAAAAGTATTGCTCTTGTATCTGAAAAAACAGCTGATAAAAGGGAGTCTGTAGGAAATCTTGAAGAGCAAGTTGGACTATTTGTGAAAAAGTTCCTTCGGAAAGCTGAAAGAGCACAAAGGAAGGAATATCATGTTGGGAAACAAGCACACAAAGGCGCAGCTGAATAGAGTTTTCCGCACTTGTGTGAACCTGTGAGGAGAATATATTCAACCAAAATAGCAACCACTCAAAACAGAAAGTAAATGAGACAAGCAATTTTAACGTTGAAAACTTCCTTGATGTGAGAAGGATAAACCACGGACCGTAGTCCACTCAAAAATCCACTATCACCAATGTAATTGAGTTACAACCACGTGCACCTTGTTCCACAGAATAAATACAAAGACTAAGGCTATAAAGAGCAATCTCTAATGCAACAAACTTCAACAAGAGAGCAATACAAGAGCCTAGAAATATGCAGTCACAAACGACTCTAGGTTTACTAGGATTCCGGCCACCAAATTAGATCTCCACCATACAAAACCCAGATAAACGAGTCAACAATACTTCTCCCAAATTTCAGCTTAATCAGAAAAGATCTCAACGTCGGATTTCCCAAACATCAAGACAACACCTGCAGAAATATGAAAATCGCCATAGAGCGAACAGCCACGCTAAAACCCAAATATCTAACAAACCAACCGTTGAAACCAAACTTCCATCATTGGATCTAAAGACCACTGACTCACAAAACTTCCCACAAAATTTCAGCCAGATCAGAACAAATTTGAAGGTTCAAACACTACCTTGAAACAGACCCGACGAAACAGACTTTTCACCCAACATTTTCTCTCTTTTTCTTAGCTTGTTCTCTCATTAACTTCATTTAACCTAGAGTGCTTTTATATGTGTACACTCCAACACAAGCCCATTAGTATCCTAAACACAAACAATATCCAAGTTTAGTTCTTATAACCAAACCCAAGATTTCCTCACTAGGAGGAACACTAACATATCAGGCGTCTACCAAACCAGTAGCAAATAAAGACAACTACAAAGCTGACAAGCAGTGTCTTGAATATCAAGTTATGGACACTTTAAATCTGAATGTCCATCATTCAGGAGGAAGATGACTATTCAATGCTACGAGTGTAAAGGATATGAACATACCAAGAACAAATGCTGGTCCAAATTGAGTGGAAAATCAGCAATCACAATTTTGAGTGATACATATACTGACAGTGATGAGGATGAAAACATTATGAACAACTTTGTAGCTCATCTTGACATTGTGGAAATGAATGATAATGAGGAAGAAGATGAACACACTGATCTTGTTCCTGAAAGTCAGATGGCTGATGAGAATCAGATTCCTACCACACATCAAGATGCTAATATAGACGAGTCAGAATCTGATGATGATCTTGATGTGCCTCTAGAAGATCAGATGGAAATGTTGGTAACTTCTTGGGTTAAAACTCAAGATGAAAATAAGCGTCTGATGGCAGAAAAACAGGTCGCTGTAGATAAGTTGCAGCAAGCTGAGAATGAGCTCAAGGACATCAAAGCTAAGAATGCTGATCTAGAAAGCAGATTATTTGAGCAGATGAAGCAGATCAAGATGTTATCCAAAGGAATAAAGGATTTAGACTATCTATTGTCTGTTGGAAGGACATGTAATACAAGTTCTGGTTTGGGTTATAAGGGGAAGAAATCCACAGAGATTAAGTTTGTGAAGGCTACTGGTTCATCAGAGAATGTAGATCAATTCAAACATTTTCAGCAAAAAGGTGGTTAACGGCAACATCATCTACAACAGCGAGCTGGTCTAGGGTGGAAATCTGAGAAGATTCAGTATTATGGATTGTATTGGGGTCATCCAGTTAAGTGTTGGTATTGTGGCAAAGAAGGACATATGAGATATCAGTGTTACAAGCTTCAATCTAGGGTTCAACGAATTTGGAGACAAATAAAGTTTACCTTAAACGGTAAAAACAGACACCAGATTTGTTTTGTCGAGTAGCATTCACAACTGAGAAGGGTGATAAGGGTAACTCACTAAGCAGGTGGTACTTTGATAGTGGTTGCTCAAGACATATGACAGGAGATCAAGCTTCTCTATAAGAGCTTGAGGAAGTCACAGCGGGAAAAGTGACGTTTGGTGATGGTGCTAAAGGAAAAATTCGTGGTAAAGGGACTATGGTCAGTTCACAGAACCTAACTTCGTAATGTTTTCCTTGTTGATGGACTGAAAGCAAATCTGATCAGCATCAGTCAGTTGTGTGATACAAGATTGGATATTACATTTACAAGAACAGAATGTCGAGCTGTTGATGCAAAAAATACTATTCATTTAGAGGGCGTTCATACTGGAAATGATTACTATATGTGGATTCCCGGTTCCCAATGCTTGGTTGCTAGTGCAGAAAGTGAAACTTAGATTTGGCATCAACGTCTAGGTCACATGAATTTTTGAACTGTGGCGACATTATCAAACAAAGAGATCATCAGAGGGTTACCAAAGCGTGACAAAGATCAGCAGTTTGTATGCGGTCCTTGTAGCATATGAAAACAGGTTAAGACTCAACACAAGTCTGTTCCAGATGTTAAGTCCAAGGGTCTATTGGAGCTTGTTCATATGGATCTGATGGGTCATATTCAAGTAGAGAGCATTGCTGGGAAAAATACATTCTTGTGTTGGTTGATGATTTCAGCAGATACACATGGGTGCGTTTTATTTGAGAGAAAAGTGAATCTTTGGATAGTTTCAAGATTCTGGCACTTCAACTTAAGAATGAATGATATGGTATCAAGTATATAAGAAGCGATCATGGTGGAGAATTTGAGAATGAGTTATTCAAATGTTTCTGTTCTTGAACAAGGTATTAACCATTAGTTCTCTGCACCACGAACACCACATCAGAATGGTGTTGTTGAGCGCAAAAACAGAACGTTGCAAGAGATGGCCAGAGCATTCTTGTATGGAAGTAATGCACCTAAACACTTTTGGACAGAGGCTGTTAACACTGCTTGTTACATCATCAATCGTGTGTACATGCGCAAAGGAACTACAAAGACGTCTTATGAGCTGCGGAAGGGTAAAACTCCGACAGTACATTACTTTCACGTGTTTGGATGCGTTTACTACATTTTGAATGATAAGGATCATCTTGGAAAGTTTGATTCGCAGAGTGATAATGGTATGTTCCTTGGCTACTCAAATTCAAGTACAACATTCAAAGTAATCGTCGTACTTTGACAGTTCAAGAGACTGTAAACGTGGTCTTTGATGATGCTTCCATGTCTCGGCTAACACTTCAGCAACTTGATGAGAATGATGAGTCTCAACTGCCTGAAGAATCTATTTATGATGTTAGTGCTTCAGATCCGATTGTTGTTCCACCTCAAGTACATCAGAATCACTCCTTTAACGATGTTATAGGTGAGATTCAGGGGGAAGAATAACTCAAGGAAAGCAAATCGATTTCAAACAGCTTGCTGGGAATGCAGCTTTTATCACTTTCATGGCACATAAGCAAGAAGCTGTTGATGTAATTGAATATACCTGTTTTGTGTCAAATATTGAACCTAAGACATACAAATAAGCTATATTGGATGAGTTTTGGATTGCATTTATGCAAGAGAATCTGTCAAACTTTAGAGGGTTGAATGTGTGGATTCTTGTTTGTCGTCCTAGAGATGTCAATGTTGTTGGCACCAAATGGATCTTCAAGAAAAAGATTGACAAGGATGGGAATGTTGTTACGAACAAGTCACGATTGGTTGCACAAGGTTACTCACAAGTTGAAGGTGTTGATTTTGAGGAGACATTTGCACCAGTAGCTCGTTTGGAGTCTATTAGGTTTCTGCTTGGAATGGCATGCAAGATGGGTTTCAAACTATATCAGATGGATGTTAAGAGTGATTTTCTGAATGGATTTCTCCAAGAAGAAGTGTATGTTGAACAACCCAAAGGGTTCGAAGATCCAAAACATCCTGATTATGTTTACAAGCTCAACAAGGCTTTGTATGAACTCAAACAGACACCAAGAGCTTGGTATGATAATCTAGCCACGTTTTTTATTGAGAGAGGGTATACACGGGGAAGTGTGGAAAAAACATTGTTTACTCTAAAAAATGCCGAAGGATTCATAGTGGTGCAGATCTATGTTGATCATATAGTGTTTAGATCTACCAATCATACGATGGTTGAAAAGTTTGTTGAAGTCATGACTCAAGAATTTGAGATGAGTATAAATGGTGAACTCACTTACTTTCTGGGTTTGCAAGTTAAACAGACAGTTGATGGGATTTTTGTGAATCAAAGCATATATGCAAAGAATCTGATTCAGAAATTTTGGATGGAAACTAGCAAGACGACAAAGATATCTATGGGGACAAACGAAAAGCTCTCCAAAGATGAATCACGAAAGTCTGTAGATGCTACAGCTTACAGAAGCTTGATTGGAGGTCTATTATACCTGACTGCTAGTCGACCATATATCTGTTACTCAGTGGGAGTGTGTGCGAGATTTCAAGCAGACCCTAAGGAAAGTCATCTTCAAGCAGCTAAACGTAGTCTGAAGTGTGTGAGTGGAACTCATAATCTTGGGATTTTCTACACAAAGGATACAACGACAAGCTTGACACAGTACTGCGATGCAGATTGGGCAGGATGTGTTGAGGATCGCAAATGCACAAGTGGTGGATGTTTCTTTATGGGAAACAATCTGATTGCCTGGTTCAATAAGAAACATAACTGTGTTTCTTTGTCAACAACAGAAGCAGAATACCTTGCATTGGGAAGCTGTTGTAGTCAACTTCTCTGGATGAAGTAGATGTCTGCTGATTATGGTCCATTTTCTGAACCCTTGATTGTTTATTGTGATAATTAAAGTGTCATTGGCATTGCTAAGAATCCTGCGCAACATTCTCAAACTAAGCATATTGACACTCTTCATCATTTTATTCGTGAACTTGTTAAGGAGAAACTGGTTGTGATTGATCATGTGAACACTGAATATCAACTGATTGATTTATTTACTAAACCTCTTGCTTTTAATCGTTTTGTAGAATTGAGAATTGCAATAGGGATTTGTGAGTACTAAACGTTGTTTTGAGGTTTTGACAGGAGCTTGTTTCTGGAAAAGAATGGCAGACACTTGAAAAGCAGACATATATCAGTTTTGATCATCAAGTGGAAAATAGCTGCTTATCATGCCGTCACATGATGATCTTTGAGCTGAGATATTAAGTGTTAGGAAAAGGAGGTTAAAAAGCTGAGGAGAGCAAGTGTATATGAGTTGAGAAGTCAAGTGATACTCATTACACAAATTTCACTAATGTGTGGAATATCTGAATTAATAGATTGAGAAATCAAGTAATATCCTTGATTCAGTTTTATGCAAGACAATGGAGGTCTTATAGTTGTGATGGTTTGCCAAAACACATGATCAAGAAGGGTATATCTACTACCAACAAAGTGATTATACCGTACTTGTGATGTTGCAACAGTTATATGATCGAGAAGGGTACCTACATCATCTAAGTATACAATTATGACCGTATATGACTCTCCAAAGGAAATTCCAGTTGCCTGATCCGTTTAATATCCTCAACGTTTTAAAAAAGGCTTGTGATGAAGGCATGCTAGTGTGAAAGTCTAGCTAGAGAGTCTTGATTCTGATAGTACATCTCAAAGTTAGGTGCATGCTAGGCTTTGCTACATATGGGTTCTCTGTGGATGATCAATCTCAACAAAAGGTATTTACCTATCTTATTATGATTTTTGAAACGTTAAAATGGATTTGTTCACATAATTGATGATAATTCTGGATCACTCACGAGTTTGATTGATAAACAGACGTCTGTTGGGAAAGTATATCATGCTTAATCTCATTGCTGGTAGAGTTGCAGTTGATTGTTCTGATTCATGGTTGTGTTTATGTAACTTGGTATAGTAATTGGTCAATCCTAGCGATTAGACAGACACTTTCTTGTTTTTGTCTCGATGTACACTCAAGCAGGGGGGATGGGAGTTTGGCTCTAGATGAATCCATAATGTCTGAGTGTGGGGGAGAATTTTAGAAGATGCAGAACAAGAACCTGATTGTGCTCAAAAGGAACTTGTTTGCTCAAGATGCAAATCAAGCCAAAAAGAGGGAGATTGAAGATGCATTATTTTTGGAACGTCACGATCACATGATTGGTTATTGAAGTCATGGTATGGACTCAATTAAGCAACATGGTTTGTGATTTAACTTGGAGAGGAAGACTCAAGTTTTTGTTTTGAAGACTCAAGTTAGTTAGAGGATATTTGGAAGATCTTATCAAGAGGAAAAAAAGGAAATTATTCTTTTTGATAAGGAGAAATCGTTGGAGAGATTTTAGGGCAAGAGGGTTTGTCTCTTGTGCCTATAAATAGAGAGATTAATTGTAAACCTAATTCTTTAAGAACTTAGGGAGAAGTTTTAGAGAGATTAGTGAATTGAGCCTAAGTTATCGGTTAGGGATAAGATTGTTTTAGATTGGTTTCTAGGGTAGAGTAAGTCCAACAAGTGTTTGTCTTATTTAGAAAAGAGAACATTGAATAAAATGAATCTTTTGGTTTCTGCTTGAGTAGTTTGCGAATTGACACTCTCACCATGTACTTTTTGTGAAGCAGGTCTTCATTTGTTCCAAGTGATGACATAGCTTTCCACTTCACAAAATAATCTGATGAAAAAGTTCCATTGAAGTAATTATGTGATATATCGATGATTCAAAACTTAGGGAACACGACTTGATGTATGGGTCCATGGAATGAATTGGAGCGCAAGACAAGAACTTGCAGCTTATTATGAGGACCCAACCAAAACGAAAATGTGTCATTGAGTTTGTTGCTTTCCACGTTAAGAACTTCAAGAGTAGAGAAACAAATCAAAGATCTTGGAAGTTTCCCTATAAATTGGTTATGACCGACATCCAGTGACCTTAGACTTTAAAATATATCCTCTAAAAGATCTCCCCTAAGACGATTGTGATGAAGGTTTAAATTTGATAGAGTACTCTTGAGCTTTCCCATACAACTAGGAATTGAACCATTGAAGTTGTTATTAGATAAATCGAGAGTCCTAAGAGAATGCAAGGCGCATAGAAAAGAAGGAATCTTTCCGACGAAGTTGTTGTTGGAGAGAAACAATTACTCTATTGTAGTATGTTTCTTGATAAAGGACTGTCCATGTTTTGATGATCTTTCAAAAGCGATTAAACTGTTATTCGAAAGTTTGAGGTACGACTAGTTTGGTAGGGTCCATATACAGCTAGGAACTTGACCTTTGATTTTGTTGTTGGAAATGTCGAGATTATACAAATAAGAAAGTTTTGAAATCGAGGAAAGGATTGGACACGAAAACTAATTAGAAGAAAGGATGAGAGTGGTGAGATCAGAAAGGTTTCCAATTGAATAAGGAATTGGACATGAAAATTGATTAGAATCAAGGTAGAGTTCGTTGAGATTAGAAAGCTTTCCAATCCAAGAGGGGATTAGCCCAGAAAGCTGATTTGAAGAAAGGTTGAGAAAAAAAGCATGACTAAGGTTTGCATATCAGGAAGGGAATGTACCCGAAAAATGATTAGAATCAAGCTTTAGAATGGCGAGATTATAAAGATTTCCAATCAAAGAAGGAATTGGACCCAAAAGCTGATTAGACAAAAGTTTGAGAGTGGTGAGATGAGAAAGCTTTCCAATCGAAGAAGGGATTGGACCAGAAAACTGATTACCAGAAAGATCGAGCCTCGTGAGATGAAAAAGGTTTCCAATCAAAGAAGGGATTGGACCCAAAAACTTATTGGAAGAAAGTTTGAATTCAATGAAATATTTTAGCTTTCAAACCGAAGAAGGGATTGAATCCGATAAATGATTAGAGAGGTCGAGAGAAGTGAGATGAGAAAGGTTTCCAATACAATAAGGGATTGGACTTGTAAAATGATTAGTAGTGAGCTGGAGATAGGTAAGACATGAAAGCTTTCCAATCGAAGAAGAGATTGAACTTGAAAACTGATTAGAAGAAAAGTCAAGAGTAGTGAGATGAGAAAGGTTTCCAATCGATGAAGGGATTGAACCCAAAAACTGATTAACAGAAAAGTCAAGAGTAGTGAGATGAGAAAGGTTTTCAAACCAAGAAGGGATTGTACCCAAAAACTGATTAGAATTAAGGCTGAGAGTTGTGAGATGAGAAAGGTTTGCAATCCAAGAAGGGATTGGACCTGAAAATTGATTAGAAGAAAGGTCGAGACATGTGAGATGAGAAAGCTTTCCAATCGAAGAAGGGATTGTACCCGAAAATTGATTCTAAGAAAGGTCCATATGAGAAAGTTTTCCCATTGATGAAGGGATTGGACCCGAAAAATGATTATAGGAAAATTTGAAAGTGGTGAGATGAGAAAGGTTTCCAATGGAAGAAGGGATTTGACTAGATACATTCCATAACAAACATCTAATCATGGAAACGACAACCCGTAGTTCGATACATTCCATGTTAGGAATCTCTTTATGGAAGTGACAGCCCGAAGCTCAATACATTCCATGTCATCGGTCTATTCATGGAAGCGACAACCCGAAGCTCGATACATTCCATGTCAACCCTTTAAGAGACTTTTCTTTACATCCTTTAAATATTTTTCTAACTTTTAACTACTCAAACAATATTCTATCTCTCACGAGATAGAATAACACAAAAATATTTATATATTTATATAGTAATAATTCAAGCAACTATCCTATTTCAAATGATTCAGTTTACGGATGTCTTAAGTGATCTGCAAGTCTTTTAGCTTTAATTTAATTTTGGCACATTTATCCAAATATTATTTATATTTTAATAAATATAAATATAAGTATATATTATATATTATATAAATAGTGTATTAAGGGTTTTTGATTAAAAGTAAGGTTAAAGTTGTTAGAAAGTGAAGGTTTTGAAGCCTATAAACCATGCTATTGGAATGAAACTGGCCACAGAGACAGCTGTAGCTAAGGTCTAGCTCGATCACTTCCCCAGACTCGACATTGCATGGGATACCCTCCCAATTAAGCAATCACTGTTATTCGTCTATGAATTTGTCTTTGGATGAAGATTAAGACGATAAAAATAAAAAGTTGCACCCCGAATACTATAATTAGAAATACACTTTCCAACCGTAAACTCGTTTTTGAACTCGAGAAGTGTATCTCTTTGTTGGGGACGACACAAGTGCTTACTAGTAGGAATTGAAAACACAGCTCCAAAAATGAAAATAAAGAAGAAAACGTAAACGGAATGATCATTGAGTAATAGGAGCCTTTCATCATCGTTGTCAAAATCGTTGATTGATTTTGGACTTTTACTTAAGATGATTCGAAATGTAAAGAATTGAAAGAAAAAGAGACACACACGTTTATAGAGTTCCCCGCAATTGCAGGTACATCTCTCTTCGAAATTTGATTCCGGAATCCATTAGTTTTGCTTGTTGAAGTTTACAGTGATCTCCAATGGAGTTCTGAGTTACAACGAAGAAGATGAATATCAAGATGCAAAAAGCGACACAGTTAAATAACAAACTCTTTGTTATTAACAGATCAGATTCTTGCTGGGCCGAATCTTACCACATCCCAAACTCTTCCTCATCTCAAACTATATAGGCCTTTTAGCTTGTTGGACCTTGAAACCCACAAATCTCCACCTAGGTCTTCCAAGCCCAGCTTCATTTTCAGACAAACCTCAGAAAACAGCTCCTACGGTGTTTCCTTGCCGCTAACATCAGAAACTCGTTTTTTTTTTTCGATTTCTACAGTGATCTGTCAGCTCCGACTAAACCACAAACAGCTCCACCTGTTTCCACAGAACCTGATGAGTCCAAACCCGTCTGTTGAGCAACCAACAGACTCACTTATCAAGCCTTGTCTCTTGGAAATTATAGACCAAGACTCGATTTTTCACCTTTTCAAGCTTCGACGAAGTTCAGTGACGTGAGACAACCACTAAACTTTTCTCCAGGTAAAGTTTTGTAAACATGTCAGCTGGATTCACAGATATGTGGATCTTTTTTAACTAAACTTTACCTTCTTCAATTACTTCTCTGATGTAATTATATTTAATTTGTATATGCTTATTTTTCTCACCACAATCGTTGTTCTTAGCTAAGTAGATAGCTCCTTGTGAATCACAATGAATCTCAATTGCTTGTTGCTTAAAATCCATTTCTTCGCATATACCCTTGAGCCAAATTGCTTGCCTGCTTGAATCAGATAGAGCTATGTACTCAACCTCTGTAGTTGATAGGGCTACTACTTTCTATAGTCTAGAACGCCAACTGACTGTATTTCCACCAAAAGTGAAAACAAAACCTGTAATAGACCTTCTTCTATCTAGATCTGATGCGAAATCTGAATCACAGTAGCCAACTATCTTGCATTCTGAACCTTTTGTGAATGTTAGACTCAATTTTGATGCATTTTTTGGATAACTTAGTATCCATATCACTGCTGACCAATGTTCTTTTCCTGGTTTTGACATCTATCGACTCACCAAACCCACTGCGTAAGCCATATTTGGACGTGATCCAACCATGGCGTACATGAGACTGCCAACTGCACTTGGGAAAGGTATGGTCTTCATTTCTTCTTCCTGAAACTTTTCTTGTTCTGTAGTTAGTTTCTGAAGTTTGAAATGTGAACCAATTGGAGTATGAACTAATCTGCAATCACTCATATCAAACATACTTAAAACTTTCTCAATATATGCCTCTTGAGACAGAATCAACTTGCCTTGTTTTCTGTCTCGAAATATATCAGTGCCCAAAATTCTTTTAGCTGCACCCAGATCCTTCATCTCGAATTCCTTACTTAAAACACTCTTTAAGTCTTCAACATTTTTCTTGTTGACTAATGCTAAAAGCATGTCATCCACATAGAGTAGTAAATAGATCATATTAGTTACTTTGTCTCCTTTAATGAACACATATGGATCATAGCTGCATTGTTTGAATGTCTTTGTCTTCATGAATGAGTTGAATCTGAAATTCCATTCTCTAGGAGATTGCTTTAGACCATATAGGGTTTTTTGCAGTAGACATACTTTGTCTTCTTTTCCTTTCTCAACATACCCCTTAGGCTACTCCATATAAATTCTTTCTTGCAAAACTCCATGTAGAAAAGCCGTTGTAACATCCATTTGCTCCAACTCCATATCATGATTAGCAACTATTGAGAGTAATAACCTGATAGATACATGTTTAACCACTGGTGCATAAACCTCATTGTAATCTATCCCTTTAATCTAAGCATACCCCTTAGCTACTAATCTTGCCTTGTGCCTTGGTTTTTCTGAACTTGAAGTGCCTGATTTTAACTTGAAAATCCACTTACATCCTATGACTTTCTGGTTCTTAGGTCTATCCATTAAAATCCACGTGAAATTCTTATGTAAAGAGTCCATCTCCTCATCCATTCCTCCTGTCCACAGAACTCTTTCTTTACTTCTGATAGCTTCCTCAAAAGTTCTAGGTTCTTTAACCATTAAGTCTTCTGCACTTGCTAGAGCATAGGCCACAATGTTTGCATCATCAAACCTTGAAGGTGGTTTGATTTCTCTCCTTACTCTGTTTTTACCTAGAAGAAAATTATCCAAGTCTTCAGTTTGAGTTGTTCCAGTGTCTTCACTCCCAGTGTGATTTTCAACTAAGGTTTCCAATCCTTAAACTTTTGAAATGTTTGATCCTTTGGCTGTAGAAAATATATCCAAACCTTCTTGGAATAGTCATCTATGAAGGTAAGAAAATAATTTGCTCCTGAGAAACTTGGAGTAACATTTGGCGACCCCCATAGATTTGAGTGAACATACTCAAGAATCTCCTTTGTCACATGTTTTGCCTTAGGAAAACTCTGTTTATGAGACTTGCCTAATACACATGATTCACATAAGCCAAAGTTTCTAACTTCTTCATGTTTCAATCGCCCTTTTCTTGCTAAAATTTCCATCTTCTGATGACTCATGTGTGCCAATCTCGAATGCCATCTTTTTGCCATATTTCCTTTATCCTTCACAGAATTAGCTTGTGGCGTTCTTATGTTTCCTTGCAAATAGTGTACACCATCTTTGTATTTTCCAGGAAGAACTTTCTTCATGCTTTTGTAGAATGTAATTACAAAATCTTCTCCAATGTAATTACATCCTGACTGCTCTAGCTGTCCATAGGATATCAAATTCCTTCCCATCTCAGGCAAATACCTAACATTGCTGAGCATAACCATGGAACCATCTGAATTCTCTATAGTTAATTTGCCTATTCCTTTAATTGTGCAAAGTGTGTCATTGCCCATTAACACCTTATTGCCTTCGAACTCCTCAAAGTCAGAGAGAAATTCCTTCTTTGAGTTATGGGGAAGGTACAACCGGAGTCTAATACCCATTCTTCTCCTAAAGCTATTAAACTCACTGTTAATGTAGTTGTTTCCGGAAAATTTATTGCCACATTTGCTGAATTTGTAGTCTTGTTTGACTGTACGTTATTTTTATGTGTACAGTCCCTCTTCCAATGACCTTCACCACAATTCTAGCATCCTTTAGAGTTTCTAGGCCTTGAATTTGATCGATTTCTTCCTTCAGAGTTTCCCCTCTTCTTACTATCAGAATCTGACTTCGTTATAGACTGGGATCTACCTCTCCCCTTTGTCTCAACAATTAACCCTTCAGAATTGTTCTTCTTCTTGTACAAGACTCCCTTTTGTACTAAGTTTGACTCCATACCATAGGCTTCGGTGATAACATCATTCATTGTTAATGAATCTTTTGATGTTCCAAATTGTAGTGTGTGAACTAACAGCTCAAACAAAGGTGGTAAACCTGTGAGCAAAGCTATAGCCTGATCTTCATCGTCTATGTTGATAATACCGATTCAAGCCCCTTTGCTAGGTTGGGCGAGTCTCACGATTTCACACTTGCCAGGTCTGATACTAACTTGAGGAACTGATCAAGATTATCTTTTGTAGCTAGAAAATTGTTTCATTAGATAGATACGATTAGTGATATACCTCATTTTTATCGGTTTTGAGCCTAGTAATTCAGCTATTTTCAGAGTCTTTGTCTGTATTTTAGAGTTTGTTCAGGTCAAAAACACGAAGAATTGGAATCATGCTCATTGGATTGCATTGGAGAGGTTTGGAGCAATTTCTGGAGTTTTCAGCGAAAAGAGAGAATGATCGATCAATGCCCTCAATTATAGAAGCGCTCGACCTGATGATCGACTTGGCAACTTGGGAATCGACCACATACCAGTGATCGATCGATCAACTCATTGATTGATCGATCAATGACGTCGCGAGAAGATACTTACTTTTCCTGTTTTGTACATGCGTTTTTAGGAACCTATATATAGCCTTTTTTATTATTTCGTTTGGGACACACATCAAACTATAGAGAACATTCGTTTTAGCTTTGTAAGACAGGGAGAAGAGATTCCTTAATCATTGAGAAGAATTTTTGAACTCTCTTGGATTTTATGTTTTCATTCAATATGATTTATGTTTCTTTTACTTCCATGTATGAGTAATCTACTTGTCAGGTTTAGGAATTCTAGGGATTTAGAATTCTAATGTTAGGGAACAAATATAGGGATTGATGAATAGATAATTCTCCATCTAAATTCTTGTTTAATGCTTAGGTTAGCCTGATCAACTAATCTATGATTTTAGCTTGTTAGCATTCCAAAAGCTTGCTGAGAATCACACCTAGTTTAGATGAGCAATTGTTCTTATCCAACGACAGTTGATTGTTAAGAGCAATTGTGGATAATTGAACCTAATCGAATAAAGCCTATTTACAACTTGGAACCAACTATAGTTAGGATCTCTAGGTTAGTAGATAGAGTAATAGGTCCAACAACAATTGGCTTATTAGAATTTATGTTCAAGTCGAGAATATGAATTGAGATAGTTCCCTGAATAGTTTCCATGATAAGAATTCTATTTCCTGAATGAACATCCGATGCCTGATGCTTTTAATTATATTTTTAACTCGTTAAGTTGTTAGTTTAAATTCTCAATTCTGAATTGATATAGCTTGAAATAGAATAGAAGAATACTACTAGGATTTGCTGTGCACTTGCAGTAGAATATATGGTTAAAACCTGAGCGATCAATTAGGCAGAGTCTTTGTTTGATAATCTCTCTATAAAGCTTTCCATTGGTTCATTCACAATCTTCCTAAGAACAACATGTGTCAAACATTGTCCAAGTAGCCTTCTAGCTCTTCTGTCCTTTTCCCAATACAGATCCTTCTTCTTAACTCCTACTTTGACATCCTTTGATGTCTCACCCTTCTGTTCTTCCACCTGATCTTCATCAGGATTTTCCTCAATCATAGATAGCAAATCTTGAATTTCAAACTGACCCAACATTCTGTATTTCCACAACCCAAAATCTCCCTTGTCATCAAAATTTTCATACTCAAACTTTCCAGTCATCGACTCCATCTCTAATTTTCAAACAGATAAGAACTACTACCTGCAAAATAGCAGCCTTACGGATGAAATAGAGGACCTGACTTTCAACACAATACAACCTTCTTGTTGTATTAAGTAACTGAGTGAAAACGAGGATTTAGCAAAGATTTGACGAAGTAAAATAGAGATGGGTTCAGGTATTCCCTGATTTCTAAATGCTGAGATCTTTGTTTTCTTGCAGGAGTTATGAAGATCTTCGAAGTTGCAATTCTTTTGGAGCTAAGCGATGAATTGAAACTTCACTGAATTTTGCTGCGACTTCAACAGAATCAATCGCGATTCCAAAAAACAGGTTACTCTCGACCTTTCTTCAACGATATCTCGAAACACTTTGAATCTTCTCACTCGCGAACCAACACTCTGATACCACTTGTTGCCAAAATCGTTGATTGATTTTGGACTTTTACTTGAGATGATTTGAAATGTAAAAAATTGAAAGAAACAGAGACACACACGTTTATAGAGTTCCCCGAAATTGCAGGTACATCTCTCTTCGGATTTTGATTCTGGAATCCACTAGTTTTGCTCGTTGAAGTTTAGAGTGATCTCCAGTGGAGTTCTGAGTTACAACGAAGAAGATGAATATCAAGATGCAAAAAACGACACAGTTAAATAACAAACTGTTTGTTATTAACAGATCAGATTCTTGCTGGGCCGAATCTTACCACAGCCCAAATATTTCCTCATCTCAAACTATATAGGCCTTTTAGCTTGTTGGACCTTGAAGCCCACAATCATTCTTTGTGCTAATCAAATTTTTTTGAATTAAAAAAAGAAAACTTTTTTGTTGGAAAACTTGAAAGTGTGATGGTTAAGTAAACTAGCCAATCTCTCTTTTTTTTTTTGGTCAACTTAACTTCATATACTAAGTAGATGAAACCATGATACAGAAATATCATTCACAAAAATAAAATTCATAGCTAAACCACAAACATTTTGGGCTAAGAAATCCGCTTTGTGATTGAGAGTGCGCGAGATTAGGGAAATGAAGCAACGCCGGAACGAGCTGCACAACCTCGAGAAATCATCCAGATATGGGCTAAAAGCTAGCCAGTCCGAAGGATCCGCAATCATCGTAACAAGCGCCAAACAGTCCACCAAAACCTCCACCTCAGTGATCTGGAGGGCTAATAAACAAGTCATAGCCCAAAGAAGAGCTTCAAACTCCGAGTGAAGGGGGAAGAGGCTGCGTCTTATACTTTGCGCGCCTATATTCACACTACCACATTCGAAAGGGAAGCAATAACAACCTAATTCTGAAACAAGATCTGAATCTTTCCAGGATGCTTTTACCATACTCCTATGCCCCGTGAACGCCGGATTAACTGTAATATGTCGTGAAATAGCAGCCAATTGTTCATTTGAAATTAGCGGGTTATCTCCATGCATTTGGTACTTGATCTTCTGAGCTTGGAACCAAGCACAGGCCTCAAACTCCGCTTCCAGAGTAATATTATATGGATTTTTCACTCTGTTTGTGAAAGCTCTCTCATTTCTAGCTTTCCAAAGAAACCAAAGTATCTAAGGATATGCAGAGAGACCTTCCCTTTGGGGAAGTCTCCATATCAGATGATCTATATTTGAAAAAATAGATAAACCTGGGAAATGAAGTCCAGCCGGTATCTTCAAGAGGTCCCAAGCTTGAATTGCTACCAGACATTCGAATAGAACATGATTAATGGTTTCTCGCTCAACCCCACAAGTATCACACCTTTCATCACATGGTATCCCTCTTCTAACTAACTTAGACTTTACAGCTAGTTGCCCGGAAATCGCTTGCGACATAAAATGTTTGATTTTTTGAGGAGCCTTAATTTTCCAAATTTGATCTTGTATAGCCTGTATATTGGGACCAAAGGAAACCGGCGACGAAAGGCCCATATTACTTTCTACCCAGTAGCCTGATCGAACTGTATAGCTTCCTGACTTAGTATAATGCCAACTAAACCGATCAGACCGTGGGAAATGGGATATGTGTATGCCAAGAATTAAAGTAGCATCTTATGGTGTGAAGAATTGTTGAACTAAAGGTTCGTTCCATGATCGTGTTCGGAAATCTATCAACTCCGAGACCCTCAAATCCGGATAAATATTCATCTCAATTTGGGACGCTGGTCTTGGAGAGCTATCTGGAATCCAGGGATCTCTCCATACCCGGATCATCTCCCCGCTCCCCATTTGTTTAATAAGACCTTTCATAAGGAGAGCTCACACGGACACAATACTCTTCCATCCATACGATGGCGAGTAAACTCTCCTAAGTTCCAAAGGGGGGGATCCCTATAGTATCGTGCTTGCAAAATCTTTGCTACCAAAGAATTTGAATGGACAAGAAGTCTCCATCATTGCTTCGCTAGAAGGGCCGAGTTAAATTCTTGTATTGCACGGAAACCCAGACCCCCCTCCGACTTTGCTCTAATCCCATGTAGCCAATGGATTACTCTTGATGACCCAGAATTATGCCAGCAGAAGTTAGCAATAGCTGCATATATCTTTGTCGTGACAGACTTAGGTAGTCTATAACAAGACATAACATAGGATGAAATTGCCGTAAGAACAGATTTTATAACGACCTCTTTTCCTCCCTTAGATAAGAACTTAGCAGACCAGGAATTTATTCTTGCATCTATCTTTTCTTTGACAAAAGAAAAAACATTCGATTTAGCCCATTCTAGTCCTTCTGGGAGACCCAGGTAAGTTCCCATGCCCCCCTCAGTATGAATTCCTAGACGTTCCTAGATTTCTTGGCGTATAATTTGGTCAACATTCTTCCCAAATTGAATCGATGATTTAGTAAAATTAATTTGTTGTCCTGAAACCTTCTCATATTCCTTTAGAATATTCAGTATAGTAGATGCTTCGTCCTTGTTAGCCTTACAGAAGAAAAGACTATCATCTGCAAATAGAAGGTAGGATACTATCGCGCTAGTCCTGGCAACCGGGATGCCTGTTAATTGTTTTTGTGATTCCACATGTTTCAACTTAGCAATCAGAGCTTCCGTACATAATATAAAGAGATACGAAGAAAGAGGGTCGCCTTGACGTAAACCTCGATGAGAGGAAAAACTTGAGGTAGGATTCCCATTTATAAGAATGGAATATCGAACTGAGGATACACAATGTAGGATTCCTTTGACCCATCTCTCATGAAACCCTAGTTTGAAAAGTAAGTTTAAAAGGGAACCCCATTCTATGCGGTCATAGGCCTTGCTCATATCTGTCTTAATAGTCATGTATTAACCCCTTACTTTTTTATTGGTGCGTAAAGCATGAAACATCTCTTGTGCTATTAGTATATTATCAGATATCAGTCTTCGCGAAACAAAAGTTGAATGGGTATGTGATACAATTAAAGGGAGAATTCTTTTTAGCCGTAAACAAACTACCTTAGAGATAACTTTGTACACCACATTGCATAGGCTAATAGGACGAAATTCTGTCATTCTTGTTGATCTTGACACCTTTGTCTGGTTTAGTTCCTTATCAAATAGCCCCGTATCTATAAAGTCATTAACAATCTGTACCAAATCATCCTGGATGATTTGCCAAGATTGTTGGAAAAAAGCGCAGTCATGCCATCTGGTCTCGGGGCTTTCCCAATCCATTATGATAACAGCGGATCGTACTTCTTCTTCTATCGCCTTACTCAGTAGGATATTGTTCCAGTCATATGATACTCTTGAGGTTATCCCTTCTAGAGAGGAATCAAAGTCTATTGTCCCATTTGTTTGAAAAAGAGGCTGAAAATAGTCCACCGCTTAGCGTTCGATATCAGAATCCTGATCAAGCCAATTATCTAACGAATCATAAAGTCTAATAATCCTATTCCTAGTTCGTCTCTGCTTGGTTTGTGTGTTGAAGAACTTTGTATTTTTGTCGCCCTCTTTTAACCATTTGTTCCTGCTTTTTTGTTTCAAATATGTTTTTTGGATCTCCGAGTTAGGACAAACATCCATTTTCTTCATATCCTCGAATTTATTTTTAAGTCTTTCGATCTTCTTTTTTATCGGAATAATTTGTTGTTTCTTCCATTTTGAGATTTCCCTCCTGCAATTTGAAATTTTGTTTGAAATTCGGCATTTAGCCAATCTCTTTTTTTTTTGTCAACTTATATTCATAAATTCTCAAAAGGGTACAAGGATAAGTTACGCTT